>BPLR01000446.1:0-105360 GCA_021605095.1 Caerostris extrusa | reverse complement strand
TACGTAATATTGCTCCTTCAAAAATTAAATTAAAAATAATTTTAGTCGCTATGTTGGCTTGCATAGTTAATTTAAAAGAATAAATAGTTATAAAGGTTAGCATTACAAAATTTAAAGTGAAAATTACTTTATGAACTAAAACTTGGCTGAAGCACAGAACAGAACTTGGCATTGGACATTAGAATTCTACACTTTTATTTCTTTTCTCCATACCTCATCCCTGTATTTAAAGCCATGATAAAATATTGAAGCTAATATTATGTTATTTGTTCTTATATTTTTCATTAGACTTTTACTTTTTCAAATACGTATGAACAATTTTAGTAAAACATCCCCCCCCCAAAAATTTTTACATATCTTAAACTATTCTGCATGCCTTGTTAACAAAACATTTCTGCACTTCTAGTACTTTTTATAAATCGCATTTCTTCCGAGACCTAGTTCTATCTGAAGTGATCAAAAACACATTTACGACTATCGATATTTAAGACCTTAAAAGAGCCCGCACGCTTAAAAAACTTTTATACTCTTTAAACTCACCAAGAACGCATAAGATATCCGATTTTCTTACCGGGTATCCCTTTTCAAAGTCATAAAATGCGAGAGACTTTTGATGAAAACGAAAGAACCTTTTTTGGTTAAAAATCTAGGATCTTGCCCTGTACCAAACACATCGCCAAGTTGCCAAGTCGATAAGTAAGCATAGGAAATGAATGGGCCAGGTTTTTGCGCGGTAAAATGATATTACGCCAAAAATCCTTTACTGTGTTGCCGTCGCCAAGTAAACAGACAAAAAGGTTGCCTAAGTTCGGTGTCATTGAAAAGTGCTATTTCGCCAAAATTTATAGCCAAACAGTGCTTTTACGCCAACATTAACAGCCAAATAGCTACGTCAAAGTTTATTCCTGAAAAGGCTTTGAAGCCAAAGTTTATCAACTTTAACGCCAAATATTATCAATATCCTTTATCGCCAACATTTATCGCCTTATAACCATTTTCACTAAGCAAATTTTGTTATATAACTTCTTTTAAGCCAAAAAATGCTTTATCACCAGTCATTTATCGCTTTATAGCCAAATTTTTCACTAAGTGAATCTTGTTTTTTTGAGGCGCTTACGCCAAAAGTTGATGATTTATCGCCAATATTTATTAATTTATAAGCCACATTTTTTCACTAAGTGAATCCTGTTTTTTGAGGCGCTTTTACGCCAAAAAGTTGATGCTTTATCACCAAATTTTTATCACTAAAATTTTTATCTCTGGAACACTTTTTGCGCCAAATGAAACCGCTTTTACGCCGAAATTTAGCGCTATTATGCCAAGAAAATTATGCATATCTAAAATGCCTTTACGCCAATTTTATATCGCTTTATCGCCAAAATTTTTACCACTATTATGTCAACTTTTTAATGTTTCTTTTTACGCCTCATATTGCCGCTTTAACGCCAAAATATATCATTATTTTGTCAACATTTTATTCTAATTTGCTTTCACACCAAATTAAATCGCTTTATCGCCAAATTATTATGAAATTTATTTTGCTAAATTAAAAGAAGTGTCGTTTAAACAAAAAAGATAATAATCGCTGTTAATTGATGAAATTTCGATACGATAAAATTTCACCAAAGTTATTCGCCAATTCTTTTTTTTTTTTTTTTTTTTTGTAATGTGCATAAAATAAGTCATGTTCTTTACGAAGCCTAATTCGAATGATAAATTAATATTGACAAAAGATAAAAAAAAAGAAGAAAAACTAGAGTTTAAATTTGGCCTTTTTTATTGTGGTTATGTCCTTCCTCTGTGGTGGAAACGAACATTTTATTCCATCGGTGAAATCATAAATTATTTTGCGGATGTCACATTTGCTGGCGCAACCACATGCACTCTGCCAGATAATTATCAAATGTTCGGACACATTATTTTATTAATATTAATTTATTTTAATTATTAAAATTTAAATTACATAACGTTAACTAACGTTCTAAAAAGCTAAAGCTTCAAATATAAAGAAATTGGCGGAAAATTGGCGAAATATTCAGAGTTGCAGGATTGATTCCTCAGGGGTACAGTATCTAGATTTTAACCTTTTTTTCTCCACCACCTTAAGTCGAAAAAAATGATGTGGAGAAAAACCCGTAACTTGTGCTATCTTCTTAGAAAGTGCTCTATTTCAGCCCTAAGATCTCCAGTGCTTACTGCCGAAGAAATAAATATCTAAGAAGTTATTTCCTGCACAAGAAAATACACTTACGAGGAATTTTAAATCTGAGTTTTGTACTACAAGAACCAACTTATTTTACAATTTTTGTCTACTGGTACTTCTTATCAGATGGTATAATAATCAATACGAGTAAACAGAATCTGTTGCAATATAAAATTAAAAGATATCTTTTGTTTAAAACTGTACTGTACAATTTTTTTATTCATTTTCTTTTAATCAGAGTTTATTAAATATCTATCATATCTATGAATACCTATAACATTTAATTATCATTATTTATTCTTTGAAAGCGAAAGATTTGTTCTAACTGGATTATTGTTGTGGACAACTGGATTATTGTTGTGATATATTGATTGTGACTATTGTTGTGAGATTATTATGTGTCGTATTCTAACTGGACTATTGATGTGATTATTGTTATTAATATAATAGTGATTGAGGTTCTTAATATTTTCTAAAATAAAAGAAACTGATAATAACAGTAGATTTTGAAAAGGTTTTCAATCACAACTATGCAATAAACTATAATTGTGTTTAATCAAAAATTACTAAAAAAATTCATAGGAAATAGTTGGACTATTTAGCTTATAAATTACGAAAACTGACGACAGATTTTACACGTATTTTAGCTTTATATATCTAAAAATACTTTAACTGTTACAGTACTCCTGCAATTTTTAATTTCTTGTAAATGCAACTAATTTTAATAAGTGATGCAGTTAAAAAAATTGATTTAACTGCTTTTACTATACAATATGTACTTAAATTCACAAATATTTATACTTGGAAATTTCATTTATAATAAAAGAAAAAACATTTGAAAATAAGCCAATTTATTTTATCATTTAATCACCTATCTTAGTTTCAGAAATTGCTTAATCAAAAATTAACACACATTTTTTTATTTCATATTTTTCGTTTGAAATTATTCCATTTTCTTCAAATGTTTTTTAATCTCTATATAGAAATTATAAAGAGGGAAAAATAATCCTTAACATTTCTTTTGTTTCCTTTTGAAAACTAATATAATTAAAACTGTCGTAATTTTTATTTCATTCTTAAATTTATGAGTATCAACATTTAAATTATTTCCTTTTTTATTTCATGTTTTAGATTTAATTTGCATATTCCCTAGTTACAAGTTGTACTAGAAGTGAATACAGATTGAAAAAAAATTGCGAATCAAAATGAGATCTTATTACTTTATTAAATAAGCGAATTGTTATCAAAATCTTTTATTCCAACCAAAATTCCGTTTCTTAAAATATTAAATGAATATTCATGAGAAGGAGTCATAAAGACAGAAGCAAGAATTACTCTTCAATGGATTTGGTCATATATATATAAGTACATTAGCGAGAAAAATTATAATTAAAGAAATAAAGGATTAAAAAGCAATTGGAGTCGATAAGGCTTCTGAGAAACAAAGAGAAAATCTCCGTCATTAGTTATTCCTTCAGGGTTATTATATGAAAGTGATATAGACCCTTTAATTATTAAAAAATGCTTTAAAAGACCAGTATATCAAGGGATTCTTAACAATCTTTAATTGGGTGAGTCAAAAGCTTGCTATATTTTTTATTGAGATTAAAAAAATTCATCGAGCGTTTGACGAATTTTTAAAATCAAAATCTCTGGTTATTTTTATGGATTTTTTTATACTAGATTATTTTTATCTTGCCTTTTTCTTAGAGATTTAACGTAATTTTTGTTTTTATTTTAATGTTCAAAGTGGTGCAGTGTTTATCTCTTTCGTTAAAAACTAACTTAAGGGCCCTGCATTCTAAGTTTTTTTAGTGGTAACGGTTTTTTAAAAAGCCTCCGATTATTTGTTAAAAAACTCATTGTTTTTATTTATTTACACATTGAGAAAAACAGTCCATGAAACACGCACTCAAAATCTATATAATGAGTATATATTTCCTTTTTGTTTATTTATTTCATCTTTTAAATGCTATTTATCTTTTTAAACCATGTAAATGGTTAATTCGTATTTTAATTGAAATATTTAATGAAATTAAATTAATTAAAGTTAATATTGACCACATCAATTAAAGTTAAAATGTGTAACATACGATTTTAATGAGCTGATACATAAATTTGAACAATTTATATATAAATTTGATAATTATTTATTATTCATATGTAAATGTCGAAAGGATATATTGAAAATTTTTATTCACATTTCTGGAATTTTTACATGGAATTTTTCTAAGGCATAAAATATAAAATGAGCTTAATATGTATTACAATGAAATAACATTCTCAACAATCGTGGCATATAATATCAATTTAAATGTATTGAAAGCATTTAAGAGACCATATAATACTGAAAATTAAACTGGCATTTTTTTATATAGCATTTTTTAACTTTAAATAATCGTTTTGTTGATTTTAGTAATGATATAGTTCTCGAGCTTATACTGGGCATACTTAACAACATTCTATAAGCAGGAGTGACAAATTTATTGCCAAATGATTTAGGGTAAAGTGCTCACGATTGAACAAAACAAAATGATGTATGTAATAAATATTATATATAATTTATTTTATTAACGAATAAAATTTTTAATTCCTTATTTTTAATTTCGTGTTCGGTTATGCACTTAAAATCATGCGCAATTTTTAATAGTTACTATAAATATTTGACATATTTTTTGCTTATTTCTGATAATGTGTTTAAAGTCTCTATGAATGGAATAATAATTTAGATCAATAAATAAAATTTCAAAAAAAAATGATTTTAGTCCTTTGCTGGCTGTTTCACATAGTTAACATTAAAAACGTGAATAATTATATTGCGTCAAATTTCCTACTCGAAAATTTTCAAAAAAAAATAATAAAACATTTCATTGAAAAATTTAAATTGTAAATTTATTTTGAAATTTTAAAAAGAAATTACTTAAAAAATATTTATTAAAATTTTTAAAAAATTACTATATGAACTAAAATAGGGTTCAGCCCTAGACCTGGATTTTTATACTTTCACTTCTTTTCTCTACCTTCATACGCGTACCTCGTATTAAACTGTAAAGTATTAAATCTTTAGCTAAAATATAAAATCTAATATTCCATTATTTGTGCTTATACCTTAGATTAGATTGACTTTAAATACGTGTACTAATTTTTACCAAAACAAACATAAAAACACATTTTTTGACACATCTTATAATTTTCTGATTGTTTTGTTAATGCAACATTTCTGTTCCTCTAGTATTATTTTTATGAATCGCATTTCTTGCGACACCTAGTTCTATCTGAAACGATCTAAAACACATTTACGACTATCGCTATCAAAGACCTTAAAATAGTTCGCACACTTAAAAAACTTATTTCCTTTAAACTGACCCAAGAAACGCATAAAAAGATATCCGATTTTCTTACCTGGTATCCCTATCAAAGTCATAAAATGCGAGAGACTTTTCATGAAAATGTGAAAGAAGCTTTTTTTTTCTTCACAACCTTAAGTCAAAAAAATGATGTGGAAGAAAAACCTGAAACCTTTCTTATCTTCTCAGAAAGTACTCTATTTATGTCCTAAAATCTCCAGAGCTTTCTGCCGAAGAGATAAATATCTGAGAAGTTATTTCCTGCACCAGAAAATACATTTAAGAGGCATTTTAAATCCGAGTTTCTTACTAGAAGAACCGACTTATTCTGCAATTTTCAATACTAATACTTCTTTTCAGATGTTATAATAATCGGCATAAATTAGATACTGTGGCAAAATGGAATTAAATTTCTTTGATTTAAATTACAGTGTAAAAATGTTTTATTCATTTTCTTTTAAGCAAAGTTTAATAAATATCTTAGTTAGTTACAAAATTTCGCTTCTGAGGACCATTCAATTAGGATAATTTATTCCTCAAAAGTGAAGAATTTGAACGGGATTTTTTTATTGAATTTGAAAACAAATGAGGTTTAGGCCGTCGATAAAAGAGTCGACGTTATAGAATAATGGGTGTATATAATAGTGTTAAACATTGATATAATACGTTGGTAGTCGATATAACTGTGTTAAGAGTCGATATAATAGTTTTAGGGTTAAATTGAAGGTCGATAAAAGATTATATACAGCAAAGAACATTGCTTTATTCTGTTAATTTCAATTACATAAGTCTTAAATGATAAAAAAAAAAAAAAATAATGATATTAATAAATAACGATACTTATAATAATATATAATTATAACAATAAATGACATATCTTTCTGTATATTTGTCATATTTTTTTTAGGTTTTATTTTCCACTTCATATTTTCTTATGGTTGAATCTAGTTTCACCCAAGATAATTTGGAGTTAGCGAACAAATATATAAAATAGATATTGAATTACTTGGTGACATAAGACAGAAACAATTCAATACGTAAACTTGTAAAAAGTCACAGATCTTGTTGCACTCACTCATTACTAAACATAATTTTTGGTAAAAATCTAGAATCCCCCTGTACACTTTATTCTAAATGCATCTCCAATGATGGCAAGTTGTCAATTAAACATAACAATGAATGCAGCTGTTAGTTTTCGCGGTAAAACTACACTCAAGAGCAAAATATTATGACCGCCTGTCAATAACGAGTTGGCGCACCTTTTGCGCGCAACACAGCTTCAACCCGCCTTAGCATGCATGCCACAAGTCCTTGGTAGATGGCCGGAGACAGATTGCACCAGATGTTTAAGCAACGGTCACGCAAATCCGAGATATTGAATTGGTGGTCTTTGAACTCTGAGTTGCAGTCCCAGGATCCCAAATGGTGGTCTTTGAACTCTGAGCTGCGAAAACATTTCATCAGCAACACCATGTCGTCTGCTACCCTGCTGGTTTCACCACAACCGCAGTTCCCAGAGACGCCCAAGAGAACGTCCCCCCAAAGCATAATACCGCCACCATTCATCCACTTTGCATAAAGTACTAACAACTGTAGATCATCTGAACAACCCACTGATCCATGGACCAGTCACGATGTTCCCGGGCCCAGCGCAGGTGCAATTGGCGATGGCGCTTGGTCCAAAGGCACACAAGTGGGACGTTTGCTGCGTAGCCCCATATCCAAAACTGTCCGCTGAACAGTGTGCTCTGTTCCTCCGACCACCTTTTTCTTTGATAGCGTGTGGTCGTCCAACACCATGTCGCCACTGCTGGTTTTACCATCATTCATTCACTTTGCTTAAGTACTAACAACTGTAGATCTTGAACAACCCACGAGTCGTGCCGTTTCGGAAATACTTGTTCCGAGCCTTCGAGCCATTACAATCTGCCCTCTTTCAAAGTCGCTTAGATCCGCAGCCTTTCCCATCACACACAGAAGTGTGAAAGAATGATTCTTCAGACTCTCCTGCAGCAGTTAAATACCACTTCCACCTGATCACGTGCCTTCCACGTCATCCAGGCGAGTTCATTGGAAAATGTAGGGGTGGTCATAATGTTTTGGCTCTTGAGTGTATATTACGCCAAAATCCATCACTAGGAAGCCAAGTTGCCAAGAAAACAAAAAAAATGGCTGCCAAAGTTTGATGTCGCAAAAAACGCCATTTAGCCAAATTCCCCGCCGAAAAACGCTATGGATCAACATTAGTAGCCAAATAGCTATTATGTCAAATTTCAGTGGTTAAAATGCTTTTGCAGCAAGTGATATCGCTTTAACGCCATATATTATCACTACCTCGCCAAACTTTTATTCCTGAAATGCTTTTATGCCAAAATTTATCGCTTTATTCTCAAATTTTTCACTCAGCGAAATTTTATTTTTAAATGCTTTTAAGCCAAAAATTATTGCTTTATTGCGATATTTTATTCCTAAAATGCTTTTTTTTATGCCAATATCTTTAATTATCCCTTTTTAGTGTCAAATTTTAGCACTATTATGACCAAATTTTATGCCAAACTGTAACTGTTCATAATCTGCCATTGGAAGTAAAAAAAAAAAAAAAAGAAACAAACAAAACCACAGAAAATTTTAATCTTTCGAGCAGTGAATCAAAGTAACAATAAAATAGTCATTATTCGAAAAGATGTTGTTACGAATTCATATTATGTATCAGCGGCCGACCTACAATGTAAGAACAATCTCAATAATCAATAATCTGATCTTATTTAAAATAGAAATTCTGCAAGTAACTATAAAATAGTCATCATGCGATATTGAAACCCTAAAGAAATTGGCTGAACATCTGGGTTTCAAAACTTGAATCTTTCTCAGAGTTACAGTATTCTACATTTCAAACAAATTTTTTTTAGAACATAAGTAATTTTGTGAGTGGTTTTATTTTGCAAAATAAGATGTTTCCTTATCTCATTTAGTAAAGCTATAAATAAATGATATAACTGATTTTTAAAATATAATAATAATAAAATAATAACCACATAGATCTATACAACAATTAAAACAAAAACATTTAGTTAAAAAATATACTTTTTCTTTCAAATACGAATTCAATATAAGCAAAAAAGAAAAAAAAAATGTTGCAATTCAAACAAGTAGTTATTCAGCAGTATAATAATTAGTTGTATAATCGGTAATTCAGCAGTATAAAACATCACTAAATCGACATAACAGTTACTAAATTTTAAAAATAAATGTTATGATATTATTTTCTATTATAATTGATGATATTATTTTCTGATATTATTTCCTGGTTGTTTATTGGTTTCAGATCCTCTTTGGCTTTCTAATTGTGTTGCAAATCAAACATTTTATTCAATAGTATAATATTTATTCCAACAATAGCATATCACTTAATCGACATCCTAGTTACTAAATTTTAATAATAAAAGTTAGAGTTTATTTTCTATTATAATTCATGATATTATTTTCATTTATGATATGAGTTTTGATATTATTCTTGGTTGATTTTATATATATATATTCAGCTCCTAAATTGTTTATTTTGGCTCCACTTTATTTTTTGTTTATTTATTTTTACTATTTGTAGACAAAAGATTTGTTACTATTAGTATAAATAGTCTATTGAAACGATTGTGAAACTTTATCAAATGATTCAATTCGTATAATTTCTTCAAGACCTATTCATTCTTCAAAGATCAAATATTAATTCGTAAGTATAGTGCGATTTTTTATAATTGTTTACTAAAATTCACTCAAGAACTGTATGTGCAGTTGTAAAATCACTTGATCAAAATTATTTATTTCATTACCAGAGAAGACATGATAAAATTCCATTTACTTGATTCCAAAAATATTTGTTTTCTTTTCTCCTCTGTTCAACATCATAAAACTACAATATAGTATCTCTTGCTTCAATGCGACAGAAACAATTAATTATTCTTTGCACCAGCTCGGGCAATACGTGTTATACGCAATAAGACCTTTCTAGAAGTATTGTTTGTTTGGCTTCGAATGTTCCAGTGTACCATTCAAAACATTCTCCGGGACTGCAATCGAAGTCTTCCACCCTTAATTGATGCTTTCGGCAGTCGAGGAATTGTTTAAAGAAGATAAGATAGAGTTGTCCAATTGGAGCAATTTGGTTTCCTTAATTGCCTAGTCCTATTAGTACGTCTGTCAGCTTCTAAAGCCAGCAATGGACTGCGCCATTTTAAATCCAGGACACAGTTTGGTGATTAAAATTTCGCCTATTTAATTGTTGAATGCATGTACTGTGAAGAAAGAGACGCAATGGTCGTTTCAACAAAGGATGTTGAGCTTTGGATGGAAGATTCGGAAATCCTAGTAATGCAGGCGGTGTTTCGTTGGATGAATAATATTAAAGCAATTGTGTCTGTGTTAATTTTGACTGGGGAATAAACGTAAATGTTGGGTTAAAAGGGAAAATGCATTCTTTTTGGTGCTGGCTAGATTTCAGATTTCGAACTGGTTTGAAAACTAAATAACAGCCAAGTAATAGATGTAGAATATCAAGAACGTTTTGATCGTGCATGATTAGTAAATTAGGTTTCAATTAAATTGTTATATTAGGGAGTTTTTAAATCCTCTGCAAACATCTGTGGCTGCCACAAAATATTTACTATATTTGCTTTAGGAATAAAAATATTTATTTTATAAAATATCAGAACTTTTGGAAAAGGAGCCGTGTTTATCCCTGTTGGCTATAATAAAAATATCATTGTTCATGATGATAAATAAAAACTACGGCAAATAGCGCATTAAAAATTCAGTTTCTTCTCCTTTTTTATGATTATAGAGAATTATTTTTTATAATTTTTAAATTAACAATATAAAAAATTTACCTTTATTTATATATTTTTTCTCTAAAGATAATAAGTTTGTAACTTATATTAAAATCCATAAATTTGTAATATTGACTTAATTCATAAATCGATCAGTTTAAAAATTAATTTATGAAATCTATTCTCAACAAGACAATTCCCTCACAGCTTGAAGATTATCCAAATATAATCAAATCCAGCATAAAATACTTTCAATTCAAGCAGTACAATAAAGTTTCAATTGTCACACACACACTATAGAAAATCACATATCCATTAACCCATCAGCTTAAAGAAAACACCCTTACATCAAAATCAAAAGTATTTATCAATTAATCTTTCACTTTGTAAGCATTCAAAGTGCTTTCTTTCTACGATCTCCCTTTCGGCTTTTCTCGTCCAGTTAAATCTGATCCAAAAAACAAACAGGATTAACGAAAGTGTTAATGTTCACGGGATTCATTTCACTTTTCAGATGTGCTGTCCTTTCAAAAACAGTTTGACATCTGGTCTCACGTTGTTAGCAGAGACGCGTTCGGCTTATGGAGGATTACGAAAGGAAAGACGACGCCTTTGTGATAGGGATTACGCTGTCTTTTTCATTTATATATTTGAATTTCATGTATTTAGGCTACTGAAGTCTTTGGTGCCATGATCATGTTTTTGGTGGGATTCAGAATTGGTTGATGATGGATTTCATGTGTGATTACATCTATTTCATGCATTTTGTAAGATATACAGAATGTATCTTTTTTTTTTACAATTATTTCAAAAAGTATACGTTAACACTCAGTTTTCATAAATATTTAATATACTTACTATAGAAATTTTCGCAAATTTTGTAAAGATAAAATTAAATAAAGAATGTAATTAAAAATTGGTAAATTAATTAATTATTTTATTAAAATTTATTTCAGTTATGTAAATGTTCTACAAAGAATTACTATATTTCCATAATAAAAATTATTTAAAATCTTTCTTCTTTTAAATAATTAATTATATTGAATTTTCTAAAAATACAAATACAAATAATGCATGGATGAATTAGCTGGGTATTATATAAGTCTGTTAGTCAATTATTTTTTCAACCAAATTGCTGCAATACTTCTTTCATTAAAAATATATTTTAATTGACACATAATTTTGAAGTAAGCAATATTTATTTTAAAACGGATAAAAATTTTAATTCACCTTATTTTTTAATGATTTTTCAAGATATATTCAATTAATTATTTAAATTTATTATTTTGGTGTTTTTTAATTGAAGAAACTAAGTTGTTAGTCTTAACAGTCATGATTAATTTTAACATTTTGGAATGATAATTTATGTCACTTTTATATCAATGCAACAGTCCTTTCAATCAACATTAAATAACGGCACCATAGGCGCTTAAAGCTAAGAAACTCAATAATAAATCCTCAGATAAAAATCCTTAAGTCAATAACGAAGGCAGGTTTGAAAAATACTAATATTTATTTAGTGATCCTTAATATATATTTTCTTCAGTTTAGTGGCAGCAGATATGCATAGAAGCTGATTTTCTGTAGAGAGAAAGGATAATATTTATTAGAGGTTAATTATTCACAACTTTAGCCTCCAGAAGTACAAAAGAAATACAAAATTATTCTCAGAAAATTAATTAAAAGTATCCAAATGTTTCTGAGCTACTCAGAAATTCTATTACTTTAATCATTAACTTAAATTTTTTGAACAATTATCAGAGCATTGGATTAAAATAAATTAATTTTATTGATTAATTTAGAAGAAAATGTATTGCTATTGGGATTTCAATTGTAAATTTTTGAAAAAAATGCATGATTTTAATTCAGAAAATTAGCGGAAGAAAATTGTTTTAACTATTTCCTATTAAATAAACTGATAAATTTTACTTTTGTCGGTTTTTCTAGAGAAACATTAATGGCATGTAAGTGTAAATTCATATACGGTTATTTAAATCGGTTTCTCATTAATGCAGTTATTCTGCCTTTAAATAGGATATTATCTTTTACGTTATTATCTTTCATGTTGGAATTTTTAAAATATACAACCGTGAACAAAATATAAAATTTAAAATAATAGAAAGTTTTTGCATACCGTACGTTAGTTACCGTAGGACGTCCGTTAGCTTTTTCACCCTAGCGCGCATGCTCATAGGAAACATTATTACAGATACGCATGCGCAGTTTCCTCTGAGCATGCGCGCTAGGAGAAAAAGCTAACGGACGTCCTTCGGTAACTAACGTACGGTATGCAAAACTTCTATTATTTCCACTTTTAAAAATGAATTTATCGTCAGTCAAAACATAAAAAAACAAAAATTAAACTATTATTTCGTGTCATTGAATTTTTTTTCTCCGTTTGTTTCTTTTTCGGCAATTAAATTTTTAATCGTTTTAGTTGTACTAAAACGATTTTTTTCATTTTGTCAATTCTTATTATGTTCACTAGTTAAAATTGTTGTTTTTAAAATTATTGTTTAAAAAAAAATTGTTTTTTTTTTGCATAAGTTGTTACAATGTTTTCATTATTCAAAAACGAAATTTGCAGTGCCAAATGTGCAGCACAATTTAAATATAAAATTAAATATAATGTATGAAAGAATTTAAGTAAAAATATAAAATAATTTTTTTTTCATTTTAGGTAACATACCCTTGTTTAAACACAAATTCTAAAACTTTTATAATAAAAACACAATTCCGAAAACTTTTGTGAGGAACAAAAGTTTTGTTTAAGATACGCAAAAAAAATATATATATATATATATATATGTTTAAGATCAAAACAGTAAAAGATATATTTTAAGAACGCTATAAAAATATGTTTAAGATACATTTTATCAAAGTAATAAATTTTCAAATAACGAAAGCCGCAACATCAGAAATGAATAAATAAAGTTATTTTATAGGACGATCTCAAATATGAGAATTTTAAAAAGAATATTTATCAAAATACAAAATATTATTATTATTAATCTTATTCACTCAAATATTTACAAATAATTTGTTACATTTTAACAAATAAGATAGACGAATTTTTTAAATAATGTAGTTTAATAATGTTTTGATTATTTGATATCAAACTTACACTTTTATTTAATTCTGAAAAATTATTGAAATTTTATCGTTATTTTTGGCTATGCTTTAAAAGGAAAATAATACATTCGAATTAAAAAAATACTGGATTTCTCAGTATTTTAGTTTTATATTCTTTCATCGTTAATTGTACTTCGTTCACGATATCAAATAATATTATTTCTTAAATATTTTAAGAATACAAGAGATTGATAACAACAGTAGATTTTCGAATAACTTTGTGAATCTCAACTATGCAATGAAAACTATGATTAATATTTCAAAGCTGCTAAACAAACACCAAAAAAATTATTTCGTTTTTAAGTTTGGAAAAATACTGACAATTTCTACACACTTTTTAGCTTTATATATTGAAAACTACTTTAATTTGTACAGTATTACTCCAATTTTCAATTGTTGCAAAAGTATATAATTTTAGTAAAAGAAAGAAAAATTATTTAAAAAAAAAGAAAAAAAAATTATTTAATTCATTTAATTGCTCTTACATATAACATGCACTTGGATTTGAATCTAAAAATTATTCTGCTTGGTAATTTCATTTTAAAAAAAAAAATATTAAAAGTCATTCGAAAATAAACCTATTTTATTTTTATCATTTAGTTCCCTGTCTTAATTTTATAAATGCCTTAATCTAAACTTTTAATTTTTATCTTCTCTTATTACTTTCACATGAAGTTATTCCATTCTTTTGAGATCGTTTTAATCTCTATATAGAAGTTGTAAGGAAGAAAAAAAAAATTCTTAAAATTTTCTTCCGTCTTTTTTGAAAACTAATAGAATTAAAAGTGTCAGAGAAATCATAATTAAAGAAATAAAGGATTGAAAAGTAATTGGCGTCGATAAATCTTCTGCGAAACAAAGAGAAAATCTTCGTCGTTAGTTATTCCTTGAGGGCTACTAGCATAAAACAGATATGGAAGCTTTAATTGCTCTGATATGAAAGGATTTTTAACAATCTTTAATTGGGAGAATCAAAAGACTCACTATATTTTTTTCTTGAGATAAAAAAAATACGTCAGTATTTGCAGATTTTTTTAAAATCAAAATCTCTGCTTCTTCTTATAGTTTTTTTCTATACAAGCTTGTTCTTTATATATGCTTATTCTTAGAGCTTTATTGTAATTTTTGTTTTTATTTTAGTGTTCAAGGGGTACAGTTTTTATCTCCTTCGTTAAAAACTAACTTAAGCGCTCTTCTTTCTAAGTTTTTCCAGGTAATTTTTTTTTAAATACCTCTGAGTATTTTGTTAAGAAAAGCATTGTTTTTATTTATTTATGCATTGAGGAAACAGCCCATTAAACACGCGTTCAAAATCTTAATAATGTTCATAAATCTTCCTTTTTATTTATTTATTTCATCTTTTAAATGCTATTCATGTTTTTTAACAACTTAAATGGTTATTTCGTTTTTAATATATATATATATATATACATAAATCTGATTTTTTTATTATTATTTATATGTAAATCTCAAAAGATATAATGACAATTTTTATTCATTTTGCTGTAATTGCTACATAGAATTTTTGTCATTCACAAAACTCAAAATGTGCTTGATGTATCATAATGAATAGCGTTTTCGACAATCGCGATATATAATATCAGTTTTATTTTCATTGGGTGTGATTGCGTGGAGATACTTGAGGCACGGTTTGGTGAACAGCACAAACATCACATACACAGAATTAAAGACAAACAATGTTAAACACATTTAAAGACAGATAAATATGGATTCGGGGAAGGACTCTACTTCTAAGCCCAAAATCAGAATTTCGGCTATGCGCAGGGTGTGTAAAATTCACTTTTCTTGGCATGAGAGTCTCTAGGCCCATTAAGGCGCCAGGATGCGCTAAATACATTTCCTCTCTTGATAAGAGATTATAATCTAAATGTTTCTCAGTGGAAGCGCAAGTTGAGCTGTATTTCCTCTCGGGTGAGAGTCTCTTAGTCAACTGACTACTCCTGCTCATAGACACAGTGAGTGTTTTAGCCAGTGTGTAGGAGGGAACACGGTTAGATCATTGAAATGTTTTAAGGGACTATTTAATACCGAAAAGTGTTAAACTGACTTTTATATCGCATTTTTTTATCCTCAGATAACTATTTTATTGATTTCAGTAATGATATAGGTTTAGTGTTTATACCGAGCAGACGCAACAAAATTCTGTAGGCCCCTGTTCTAATCTAGTTCCGAATGACTTAGGTTAAAGTGCTCACTCAAAATGTGATTAACGAAAAAAAAAAAAAAAAAGCAAAATGATGCATGTAATAAATTTATTACGTATGATAATTATTTATTTTATAAAAGCTTAAAATTTTTAATTTAATTAATTTTAATTTCATAATTAACTTAAAATTCTGCGACTGCTTTTGGTAGTCACTTTAAATATTAAATTTATTTTCGGATTATCTCTGATAACGTATTTGATGATTCTGAGCAGAGAATAATAATTTAGGTCAATAAAGGAAATTTCCCAAAAATAATTTAAGTAGTTGATTGTTTCACATAGTTAACTTGTAGGAATAAATTATTATAATGCGTCAAATTTCATCCTCGAAAAACCCCCAAAAATAATGAGAAAAATTTCATTGAAACATTTTAACTGTAAAAATGTAACTGTTATTGTAAAAATATTTTGAAATTTTAAAAAGAAATGTTTTGAAACTTTTTATTAAAAATTTACAAAATTTAAAAAAGAAATTAGATCTGAGACCTACCGCAGAACTAGAGCTAGGGCATTGATTTTTACACTCTCAATTCTTTTCTCACACATCATCCCCGTACTTAGGTATATGTTAAAATATTAAATCTATTATTCTATTATACGTATGTGCTTATACTTTGATTAGACTTCCTTCAAACACGTGTGTTTATTTTTGAAAACAACAATAAAGACATTTTTTTTTACACATCTCATACTTTACTGCATGTCTTGTTATTACAACATTTCTGCACTTCTAGTATTTTTTATGAATCGCATTTCTTCCGAGACCCAATTTTATCTGAAACTATCAAAAACCACATTTACGACTATCAATATCAAAGACCTTAAAATAGTTCCCACACTTAAAAAAAAAACTTATATCCTTTAAACTCACCCAAGAAACGCATAAAATATATCCGATTTTCTTACCTGGTATCCCTATCAAAGTCATAAAAGTGACTTTTGATGAAAATGTGAAAAAAAGCTTTTTTTCCTCCACCACCTAAAGTCGATATCTGATATGGAGTAAAAACTCGAAAAGGGTTTTATCTTCTTAGAAAGGGCTCTATTTCTGCCCTAAAATCTGCAGAGCTTACTGCCGAAGAAATAAATATCCAAGAAGTTATTTCCCTGCACAAGAAAATACACTTACGAGGAGTTTTAAATCTGAGTTTCGTTCTGAAGAATCGACTTATTTTGCAATTTTTTGTTATGGTATTTCTTATCAGATGTTATAATAATTGTAACACAAGTAGATACTGTAGTACTGTACCACATAGTAGATACTGTGGCAACATAGAAATTAAAAAGATTTTCTTTTGGTTTGAAAATCTGTACTGTGAAAATTGTTTTACTCATTTTCTTCTACTCAAAAATTTAATAAATATCAAAGTGACAAAACTTTAACAATGGTGACCAGTAAACTAATGAAAATAATGGTATTATTTTTCATAGAATTTGAAAAATTTTATATCCTATGTCGATAAAGGGTATATTTAAAGGAGTTAGGAGGGGGGGGAGAGACTTATAATAAAGTTAGGGCAATATAATTTGCCTGAGGTTCTTAATATTTTTTAGAATACAAGTGGTTGACAATAACAGTAGATTTTCAAAAAATCTTTGAATCACAACTATTCAATTAATTATGATTATAATTAATCAAAAATTACTAAAAAAATTCATAGGAAATAATTGGACTATATAGTTTATAAATTATTGACACTTTCAATATATAAGCTTTATATTCGTAAAAATACTTTAATTTGTACAGTATTGCTCCAATTTTTAATTACTTGGAAAAAATTAATTTTTTATAAAAAAAGAAGTAGGAAAAAAGAAAAGAAGAAGAAAATTTAGTAGATGAAAAGAAGTACAAAAATTATTTAATTGATTTAATTGTTCTTACCGCATAACATGCACTTGCATTTGAATCTACAAATATTTCTACGGGATAATTTCATTTAAAAAAAAATTAAATGACCTTTAAAAATAAGTCATTTATTTCTATCATTTAGTCTCCTATCTTAATTTCAAATTAATTAATCCAAAGTTTTAATATTTTTTTTTTCATTCCTATTTCTTCCTGTTGAAACTGTTCCATTCTATAGAGAACATTTTAATCTCTATATAAAATTATCAAGACGAAAAAAAAAAATAATACCTAAAATTTCATTCCTCTATTTTTGAAAATTAATAAAATTAAAACTCGTAATTTTTATTTCATTCTTAAGCTGATTAGTAGAAATGCTTAAAAGATTTCAATTTATTTAACTCTTTAGAATTATTTTGCATATTTCCTTGCTGCAAGCTGCACTAGAAGTGAATACGATTAGGAAAATTACGAATCAAAACGAAATATTAATACTTCCTCAAAAAAACGAATTGTTATCCAAATATTTTAATCCAACCGAAATTTTGGAGATTTAAAATATTAAAAAAATATTCATAAAGGATAAAAAGAAGCAAGATTTGCTCTTCAATGCATTTCTTCTTCATACATAAGTACATAAGCGAGATAAATTATAATTAAAGAAATGAAGGATTAAAAAGTATTTGGCGTCGATAAATCTTTTGTTGTGAAGCAAAGAGAAAATCTTCTTCATTAGTATTCCTTGAGGCAGTATTCCTTCCTTTAGTATGAAATAGCTATGGACTCTTTAATTGCTCTGATATTAGAAAACGTTCTAGAATACCTTTAAACATCAAGGGATTTTGAACAATCTTTAATTGTGAGAATCAAAAGCCTAGTTTTATTTTTCTTCAGATAAAAAAAAAATATATCGAGTATTTGTAGATTTTTAAATCAAAATCTCTGCATATTTTCCTTTTTTTTTTTTAATACTAGTCGTTCTTTATTTCAGCTTATCCATAGAGCTTTATTGTAATTTCAGTTTTTATTTTAATGTTCAAAGTGGTGCAGTGTTAATTTCTTTCATTAAAAAATAACTTAAGGGTCCTTCATTCTAAGCTTTTCGGGTAATTTTTTAAATACCTCCTAGTATTTGTTAAGAAGAGCGTTGTTTTTATTTATTTGTATATTGAGAAAACAGTTCACTAAACACGTTCTAAATGTTGATAATGTGCATGAATTTTCATTTTTGTTTAGTTATTTCCTTTTAAATGTTACTGATGCTTTTTAACAATGCAAACGGTTATTTTCTTTTAATATAAATATTTAATGAATGAAAATTTACCAAATTGGTAGAATTAAATTAATAAAAATTTCTTATTAATCGTATCAATCCCACCAATTTTTAATGCATAACATACGATTTTCTATATCATTATATATTTCTATATCATTATATATTTTGTAAATATATATATGCATCTATACATAAATCTGATATAATCTATTTTATCTATTGATAATCTATTTTTTTAAATGTAAATCGCAAAAGAATATAATTAAAATTTTTTATTCATTATGCTGTTATTTATATATATAGAATTTTTGTAAGACACAAAAGATTAAATTTGGTATATAGACTTTTATATTTTTATATTTTTTCAACAATCATACAATCAATATCATATCAATGCCATACCATATCAATCAACCCTGAAAAGTACTAAAAAATTTTTAATGAAGCAATTTTTAACTTCAAATAACTGTTTTATTGATATCATTAACGATATAGGTTTCGTGTCTAGTACACAGGGTATAAGCAATAAAATCATCTGTATGCCAGAATGTTTTAGAATAATCTAGTGCCAAAACTTAACTTAAATTGGCATCGAGTCAATAAAAACAAAAAATGATATTTGGATTATTTAACCTATATAGTAAGTGATTTTTATTTTTGTTAACGATTCAATTTTTTTTTAATATATTTTTTAATTTTATTATTGGTTGTACTTAAAATCATGCAGTTTTTAAATACTTATTATAATTATTTGTTTTCTTTTCTTACTATTTCTGATAATGTTTTTGATAACTCTATGCATGAATAATAATTAAAAAAAATACTTTGTTCCTTCGTTTGTTGTTTTACATAGTTAATTTAAACGAATAAATAATTGAAAAAGACGAAATTTAATTAAAAATAATATAATGGTAAAAATGTTATGAAATTTTAAAGGAAATTTGTATTTTTAAAATTATTTATTATAATTTATAAATGTAATGTTAAATATAAACACAAAATTATTATATAAACCAAAATAGGCCGAAGCCTACAGCAGAATTGGGGATAGGTCATTTTCATACTTTAACTTCTTTTCACCACACTTCTTCCCTGTAATTGTTTCTATGGTAAATAATAAATCTTTAAGTTAAATATTACATCAAATACCCTATTATTTGTGCCTATATCTTTTGATTAGACTTTCTTCAAATATGTGCATTTATTTTTGCTAAAACAAACATAGCAATATTTTCACTCATTTTATATTTTCGGCATGTCTTTTTAATACAACATTTCTGCTCTTCTAGTACTTTTTTATGAATCGGCATTCTTCCCAAACCCGGTTCTATCTGAACGATCTAAAACACATTTACGACTATCGATATCAAAGACCTTAAAATAGTTCGCACACTTTAAAAAACTTATATCCTTAAACTCACCCTAGAAACGCATAAAAAGATATCCGAATTTCTTTTTACCTGGTCCCTATCAAAGTCATAAAATGGTAGAGACTTTTGATGAAAATGTGAAAGAACCTTTTTTTTTTTTTTCCACCAACTTAAGTAAAAAAACGATGTGGAGGGAAAACCCGAAACGGGTGTTATCTTCTTAGAAATTGCTTTATTTCTGTCCTAAAATCTCCAGAGCTTACCAATTTAAGCCGAAGAAATAAATATCTTCTTAGAAAGTGCTATTTCCTGCAGAAGAAAATACACTTATGAAATAATTTTAAACTCTTAGTTTCGTACTACAAGAACCGGCTTATTTTTTTGCATCTTTTGTCTACTTGTATTTTTATCAGATGTTATAATAATCGATATGAGGAATTAGATGACATGGACATATATAGAAATATAGAAATTAAAAAAAGATCTTTGATTAAAACTGCTGGAACTTTTTTTTTATTGGAAGAAAATGAATAAAAACTTGAATAATTTTCTTAGTGGTGACAAAAAAACTTTATGATCATTTAATTATCA
The DNA here is from genome assembly GCA_021605095.1 of Caerostris extrusa. Classification (NCBI taxonomy): domain Eukaryota; kingdom Metazoa; phylum Arthropoda; class Arachnida; order Araneae; family Araneidae; genus Caerostris; species Caerostris extrusa. The sequence continues at coordinate 84,548 of BPLR01000446.1, read as the reverse complement.
GCATTTATTTCTTAAAAACAAAGTATTTTATCTAACTGGATTATTTTGATTGAATATAAAAAAAAAAGGAGGTACAAACGAATAAATGAACTAAATGAAAATGAGGTGGGTCGAATCCTAGCAGTGGCATGGATGTTCGCTAGTGATTCGAATCGTTAAAACAGGTCCATGTCTGTTTAATTGAAGATCGAAATGGAGGATACAAACAAAAACATTTAGTAAAGTTATAAATAATTTCAATGATTTTAAAAAAATAATAAAAAACGACAAACCAAACCATTTAATTCAGCAGTGTAATAGTCATTTAAAAAATAAAAACATTACTTAATCGACATCCCAGTTGCAAAATTTAAATAAAAAAATTATGGTATTATATTCTTTTAAATTTCAACTATCAATTTCTATTATAATAAAAGTTATGATATTATTTCCTGGTTGACATCTTTATCTATATATATTTTTGTTTTTATTTAGTAATTTTTACTAATTGTAGACCAAAGATCTGTTATCATTATTATAAATAGTCTTCTGTAAAGATCAAACATTCATGCTAAAGATCAAACATTATGTCATATGTATAGTGCAACCTTTATAGAATATAACTAAAACTCTCTCAAGATCTGAATGCATTATAAAAACCACTTAATCAAAATTATTTTCTTAATTACCAGAGGAAAAAAATACATGTTAAAATTCAAAAATATTTGATTTCCTTTTCCTTTCCTCAACATCATAAAACTTTAACATGGCGTCACTTGCTTCAACACGACAGAATCAATAAGAATTACTCTGTGCACCAGCACAGGCAATAATGCAATAAGACCTTTCTAGAAAAGTTTGTTTGTTTGGCTTCGAATGTTCCAATGCGCCATTCAAAACATTCTTCCGGGACTGCAATCGAAGTCTTCCACCCTTAATTGGATGCTTTCAGCAGTCAAGGAATTGTTTAAAGACGATAAGATAGAGTTGTCCAATTGGAGCAGATTTAGGTTCTTGGAATTAAATTGCCTAGTCCCATTAGTACGTCTTTAAGCCTCTAAAGCCAACAATGGACTGCGCCATTTTAAACTCTAGAACACAGGTTTGGCGTTTAAAATTTCACCTATTTAATTGATGAATGCTTGTACTGTAAAAAAGAGACACAATGGTCGTTTCAACAAAGGATATTGAGCATTGGATGGAAGATTTGGAAATCCTAGTAATGTGGGTGGTGTTTCGTTGGAGAATAATATTAAATCAGCTGTGTTGATTTTAACTGTGGAATAAAAGTTAGTGTTGTATTAAAGAATTTTTGAAGGCCAAAACCTTTTCTTTGGTTTTGCCTTGAAAAAAAAAAAAGAGAACCCCTAACAGATGGACTGAAAAGTTCGTAGGCTGACACATAGATGGCCCTACTAGTATTAAATCCATACAATTTTTAGTTAGTCCTAACCTTCAAAAGACACGTGTATAAATTTGACAGCTGTTGCACTATTAGTATGTGAGTTATAGCTTTTTAGGAAGTTATATCATTTTTATACTGTTCATCACGTGCAGTCCACTCGGCTGACTGTCGATTGGACACCGGTGTGAAATGATGGAGCCATGTTTCATCCATTGTCACATATCGACGAAAAATTCGGGTTTATTACGATTGAACAGCTCCAAACACTGCTTAGAATCATCAATTCGTTGTCGTTTTGGGTCGATTGTGAGCTCTGCGCGGCACCCGCTTTGAACAGAGCTTTCGCATATCAAATATTCATTCACGATATGTCCAACATGATCCTTTGATATCTTTAGGGTCTCGGCTATCTCAATCCACTTCACTTTATGGTTATCAGAAATTATTTTGTGGACTTTATTGATGTTTTCTCTTCGGTAACCGCCTCTTTGGGGGCGTCCACTGCGTGCATCATCCTCGGTGCTCATTTCGCCTCGTTTAAATTTAGCAAACCACTTCTCTACGGTTGATTTTCCTGGTGCAACGTTCAAATAATGTTTATCCAGCCAAGCCTTTGCCTCAATAGTATTTTTTCGCCAAAAAGCAATGCTTTATTAACACACGAAATTCCTTTTTATCCATTTTTTCAAACTATTAAAGTTGCTTCACTAAAAATGCTATAACTCACATACCAATACCTGGAACAGCTGTCAAATTTATACGCGTGCCTTTTGAAGGTTAGCGCTAACTAAAAATCATATGGATTTAATACTAGTATCGCCATCTATGTGTCAGCCTACGAACATGTCAGCCCAACTGTTATATGGATGGATTAAAAAACTAAATAATAGTAAAGTACCAGTTGTCAATAATCAAGAGCATCTTGGCCATGCATGTTTAGTAAATTGTTTTCAATTATATTATTATATATTATGTGGTTCTTAAACCTTCTGCAAATACCTATAATTGCTTCAAAAGTTTTAGTAAGTTTGCTTTAAAAATAAAAATATTTACTATCAGAACTTCTGAAACAGGTGCTGTAATTATCCATTTTGGCGATAATAAAAAAAAAATCATTATTCATGGCGATAAAGAAACTTCGCCAAATAACTGTTTCTTTAGAGTTATATAGATAAAATATTTATAAATCATTAATATAATTATCTGATTAATATATTCAAAAATTTTCCTCATGAAACATTCTAAACAATATATTTTTTTATTTCATCATAATGAATTACCTATTTTAACTTCTTCAATATTAAGGATGAAATACTGATATTTTTTTTTTTTTGGGTATTCTTAAGGAAAAAAGGAAATGTATTCTTAAGGATTATTTTCAGATAAATAACCATTTAGTAAGAAAGAATAACATAATATTTCTGTAAAAAATGCTTTTTCCAGCTGTTTGTAAAGAAAAAAACAAAAGATTGCTAATCTGTCATATAGAAAAAAATCACTCGTGATTAAATATAGCTAAATTTAAATAATTAAAAATTGTTTGGAGAAACTTAAGCAACAATAACGTGCATTTAAAATGCATTTATTGAGATGTATTATCTAAATACAACTGCATAAAGTGAGCTCGCGATATTAAGATAATTTTAATCATATCTGATAGGACAGAGGTTAAAAAATTATAATTTCATGTTATATAAATAAAAATATAAAAACCAGATGGCACAACGTGAAAAAAAGTGCATATCCTGAAATTCATCCCCAAAATTAGAAGAAAAAAAAAAACGTACAGTGCTTATATATGAGGATATTTTGATTAAGAAATAGATATCATTATTATATGGAAAGTTTTGCCACAGATATCATTAAGATATAAATTATTAACATACCGAAATATATAATGAAGTTAAAGTTATAGACATCCCTATGTTGTAGATATCATTAAAATTTTCAAAATCAGTTTTTTTCCAACATGATATAATAAGATATTTAGATAACTTTGCGTAAATAATTTTAAAGTATGGGTTATATAGTTCCCACAAAGTAATATGCCTAAGTGGAGCTATCTGAAATTTGATAATGTGGTATTGACTTTTTAAACAACAATAAACCTGCCATTACTTATATTAACTTTACTTATTTTCTTAATGATTTATAAACATTGAAATATAAAAATAATACACATTGCTTTAAAAAGAAAGAATTGTAGAATTCATGCTTTATTAGAAAATATTGACGCTTTTATAAGTAATGTTGAAGTAAATAAAACCTTTACGTAAATGAGCTAACTTTGTAAAAGTTTAAATGTCAAAGTTTGGGATTTATTAGTCCCCACACAGTTAAATTAAATGTGTTAATCCATATTCTATATATTTATGCACAACTACCCAGTTAACCTGCGCGCTGATAACGAAAATGAGATAATCCATAACATCTTATACTGTTGTAGAAGAAAAAAGATACATTTATTTTACTTCTGTATTCCCTAAAATGATTTAAATTATTTACTCTCAACTAAATTTTCATTGTCAGAATTAAATACTAAAAAAGAATTAATTAGCTTATATATAATTAATTAATTATTTTAGAGATAATTAATAACTATTGCTTATAAAAATATGGAACTCTAGCAATAAAAAGATTTCCATTTCCATAGTAAAATTTTTTTATTTTAATCTAGAAAAAAATAGATGTCATATTAACATCCAAAGCATTTTTTATAGTTTTAAATCACCATTTAAAAACATTACTTTTATTTCGAAATTCTTTTTCATTAAAATAATTAATTCAATAGATACTATTAGTTCACACACTCCTATATATAAATCTTGTTCAAATTTTCAATCGTTAATAAAATACTTTTTATTCATACACTCAAGTTCAAATACATTTTTTTGAAACTTGTAATGAATGATATTTGATGTTAATACAATTTTTTCAAATATTGATTCATTCATTAAATGTAATTAATTAATTTAATTTTTTTAGATTTAAGTTGTATGTATCTACCAATAGATGGCGCCAGATGTAAGATAGAAATTTCAACTTTATTTATAAACGACTTTCTGCAATATAATGAAAAAAAATAGAATGTACTTAATTTTTTCTTATATTACTTGTTTTTATTAAAGACAATAACTTTGTAATATTCAGTAAATCGATAGTTTTAAAATATTAAGACAGTTATTCACAACAACAATTGAAGATTATCTAAATATAAACAAATCCAGCATTAAAATACCTTCTATTCAAGCGATACAATAAACTTTTTACCGTTCAATTGTCACAGACACTGTCGAAAATCACATATCCATTAACACATCAGCTTAAAAGAAAACACAATTACATGAAAATCAAAAATATTTATCAAATAATCTTCACTTTGTTATCATTTAAAGTGATTTCTACGAACTCAATTTCGACTTTTCTCCTCCAGTTAAATCTGATCCAAAAAACAAAATAGGATTAACGAGGAGTAGTTAAATTCACTCTTTTCAGATGTGCTGTCATTTCAAAAACAATTTGACATCTGGTCTCACGTTGTTAGCAACACGAGTAAGTGACGTTCGGCTTATGGAGGATTACGAGAGAAAGACGACAACTTTGTGAAAGGGATAGTGTTGTTTTTATATTTTTGAATTTTGTGTCTTTGCGCTTCTGAAGTTTTTGGTATCATAATTATGTTTTTGGTAGGATTCAGGATTGTGTGATGAGTGATGTCTTTCATGAAAGTTATTTCTGTGTGATTACAAATATTTTATAATTTTTGTTTTTAAGACATTCAAAATGTATCTTTATTACTATTTTTCAATAAGGATATGGCATTTCTCAGTTTTCTTAAATATTTACCAGAAAAATTTCAGCAAATTTTATTAAGAAAAAAAATTGAATGAAGATTATGTATTGTAGAAGATGGTGCGCAACTAGGTTTTGGGATTTTTTTATTAATAAAAAACTGCAAATTTCAATATAAGTGCAAAAATTTATTTACTTAAAGTGTCACCCCATATTATTTACCCAATTTTTTCCATTGTCACTGGCAATATATGAAGACTGCGACGGTAAAACGACACTTGTTTTGTCCGAAACCATTCATACATCCTATTGTCCACTTCAAAATGTAGCAAGGTGTCTCTACTGCACGAGCCGGTAGGGTCATGTATATGGCTTCATTCGCCACTCTGCAATCATTTATGCACACTTTAGGCTAATTCGATTGGGACCTACAGATTAACTTGGATTCCAAACCACTAACAAACAACCAGGTCAACGCCCAGGATTCGAACCTGAGGCCTGTGGTACCAAGCTTAGAGAGAGAGAGGCTTTAGCCACATGCCATCAGGCAGCTCGTCATGCATATAAAAGACCGGGAAATTTAGTTGTACGCCAAGTATAAGTATTGTTAAAAAATCACTTCAAATATGTTTCTTCTCAACGAATATACTGTGTATGAATCTCATACTGTGCCTAAAATGTAAGGCCAATTTATTCTTATTCTCTTTATTTATTCTTCGAAATTTATTTCATCGTCTTCAAAGTAATATCTCCGGACATAATATACTTTCCAATCCTCAATGCATGCTAAAAGTCATCGCCAGGGATGACCTTCAAAGCGTGCAGCGATTCACGTTGAATCTCTTCAATCCACTCAAAAAGGTGTCCCAGGAGTGGTCTTTTGAGTTCAGGGAATAGCCAGAAGTCGCACTGTGTGAATACGGTGGTTGTGGATTACTATTAGTTTATGAGTGATTTTTTTCTGTTTTATAAAATTCTGTGCGTAATACATAAAGTCAATAATTACTCATTTATTGAACAATAAAAATCAAAATTCTCATTAATATTACCATGCATATATTTCAAGTAATCTTAACATAATGGTGTTTTAAAAATAAGCAATGAATCTAACACAAATAAGTTTATTTTTCCCAAAATTCTTTTATTCATTGTAATTTCTAAAACTTATTTCAAATATTCACACTATTTGATCTTTGTTACTCTCAAGAATATGATCATAATGTTTCAAAAGTAATTGCTAATTTAAGTCGTAACAATGTCACAGTCACAGTTACATGCTTTATTCTGAAATATTCAAAATCTTAACATTCTTTTTTGCTGTCTCTTAAAAATTTATAAAAACCAATGTTTAGCAAAATATAATCCCATGAGTACAGCGAAATTTTATATATTTCGTCTAGACGGTTTTAATGTTTTGTCTGTTAATCAGTTTAAAATTGTCTTGCCATGCTAGTTGTTAGAATTTGAAAAGAAAAGCAATAAATAAAATTAGCTATTACCAGATAATTGTACAAATTTAGAGCGAAATAAAAGTAAGCATTTTATAAAGCACTTCTTCTCGTGGTTTTTATTATTATTATTATTATTATTATAAAAAGTAAAATGACTCGTAAAATCATTTTTATATCACATACAATTATTTTTAGTGATGAATTTTTAATTTTTTGAGATTCTTTTTTAATGCTAAATAAGATAAAAAATGTTTACTGAAATTTTAAGTGTTTTTTTTATTTGGTTTATTTTTGTTATTTTGTTTCGTGAATCTTGGGCACTTTGTATTTTTGTCTTTCGTTACTGAATTTGATAATATCGTAGCAGATGCAGCGTTATTTACGAATATATTACGTGGCTTTATTGCATTATATCCTTAAGATGGAAATAAGGTCTTTCATAAAAACTTTTAAGATTAATTACTGTACATTTTCTATTCTGTAATTGAATAAGCTACATAAACCTATAAATGATTTACAGGCTGCCTGTCTATACGAGACATTCAATCATAAACATAACTGAATGTACTATGATTTACAGCAAATTTTATTGCTTGATTTATTGGTATAAATCTATATCAACACTTGCACCAGGGGGCTTCGGCCACAGGGTTTCGTGTTCGAATCTCAGCTGTGCAATGGATGCTTGTAGTGGACTAAATCCATTTTAAACAGTAGGTTCCAAATATGATTGTAAAGCGTTTGGCGTAGTATTGACAAACCTTCCCCGTAAAAAGAAAATATCTCCGGTCTCGAAATCAGAAGTAGGCAGAAAGCCTTGGCCCACAATGAGGCTGTTGCACAAATGAAGAAGATGGAAATAATGCATTGCCTACCTGAAGATATCACACATCTTCGCTGTAGATCCTTTAGATGAAAACAATTTTAATTCAGCAAGTTACGGAAGTTATTGGACAAGTTATGGAATTTTGGCTCAAGAATTATGATTATTTTAACAAAATTATTAAAGAAAGGTGACATAATTTTAAAAGAAAGTTCAGTTTCATAAATTTAAAGATCTTTACATGTTATCGTTCAAAGTAAGAAATGAAATGTTGAATGATAATTCCGAGAATTACAATAAAAAATTTTTTTTTATTTAAACTAATATGTAATGTAAAGCATTAAAAAAAAAAAAAAAAGATAGATCAGCTGAAAACAATGAACAATTTCAAATATTATCAAAGAAGAATTGATAAGAGTAATGTTTTAGCAGTATTATTAAAATAACAATAGGGAAATAAGCATTCTAAGTTTGGATAATTCATGATCAACTTTAAATCCTCAGCGAAGCAGACTCTTCGACTTTACTACGACTTTCTGCTTTAAATTTGCTCATCAAAAACCGTAAACTCTCTTCGCATGTTGGGTGTCGGTACAATAGCGAGTTTACGTAATCTCTGCATTTGGGCAATCACTGTTCAAACAATACAAAGGGAGTTCCTTTAACTCGGCTAATGAGTTTAATTAGCATTTATTGAAGCGAGTAATGAAGTAGGGGGTGATCGCTTTCTATGTGAGGGAGTGTGGGGGAGGTTGCTCATCCCTTAATCGAGAAACCGCAGGAAACGCGATTGACTTTAGCACAGACGACATTTTGGATTTTTTTTCGTCCTCGACGACCCTTTTGCTCCGTCAAGTGTGAGCATTGTTGTCTTGGAAGTGAAAGTGCTCAGCATACCAGAGAGGTGAGGGGGAAGGAGGCTGTTGTGGGAAAAGAACAAACTAATTAAAGTAACCCAAGACGTACTATTCTTTTGATTACGGTTACAGGGTGGGTTTGTCGCTCGGCAAGGCAGGAATTTCGTGGTAGAAAAGTTTTCGGTTTCGGCTAATGGGATTGGTCTCATTTTGTTTTTGCTTTTTGGAACGGAAGGAGTGAAATTAAATCGTTTGGTGCTTTGTTTAAAGTCGTTTGGCTGCGTAAGAGGATTCAGTTCTATTGTGAAAATAATTTGTTAGTGTTTGGAGATGAAAAAAAAAGTTCAGAAGTTTTAATAAATATGTCATACTTAAAATGCACCAACTAATTTTGTTCATTTTTTTGCAGTATATATACATACGTATTTTTATTTTGAATAACATCTTGATAATAATGTAGCATAAACAAGACATTATTATTAATGTTTTAAAATGATTATGTCAAATATTCTTTAAGGTAATCAAATTTGAGAAGTAAATAATTAAATCTGTGATCGCTAAAATATGGATTACAGAAATTGTGAGAAAATTGCAGAAATCTTTACAAAACTCATGGAAAAAAACTCATGATTTTATGAATTTTTTAGAAATTTAGAAAAGTGGCTGGAATAGTTGACAAAAACATACGGTTGTAGTTAAAGTACGATTTCTAGTTGAACCCATGTTTTTTATAGTCGAACATCGGTGTCGGGCATGCCAACTGTATATGAATGCCAAGAAAAGATCATTAATGGAAGAACTGACGAGTCAAAGGAATTGCCTTCCATCAAGACTTTGGAAAGAATATTCCTCACATTGGTGGGCCATCTGGGGACAAAAGTTGGAAAATTACATAGTTAAATTGATTGAAAATGCGAGGCTCTTTGAAACTCTTTGTCATATTTACTAATGAATCTCCTCTTTTCTGAAAATAATAATTCGATCTGTATCCGTATTAACAATTGAACAAAATGAAATATACTGTTAATTTTAATATCATTCCTGATTTTGCTCCTTTTCAGAATTAAATTGATGTTTATCTGTCGTTAAATAATTACAAAATCTATATTATTTTGATCAAACAATGGGGCTGTCCTGGTCGACGGATTGTGGTATATATTATTTTGATGAATTATAAGACAAAAACTATAAAAATGCAAAGAAAGGAAAATTTATGACAATATTTTCCTCAATGCGGGAGATGCTTTAATTTTAGGCAATAGTTTGTAAATTAAAAAATAGACATTTCTTATTGTTTTTTATTTAATAAGGAAGTATACAGGAATAACCATATGAAAAAAAGTAACTTAAATACAATAATATTTTTAAAGAACTAATTTTTTTAAATATATTTGGAGTGGAATTCAAATTAAAAAAATTAAATTACTTTGCAGAATTTCTTAAGACTCATATCGGTAGTAACTTTGCTTCTAAAATTCTGTCAACTAACAAAAATAAAACATTTAAAAAAGAATATATTATTTATTAAGGAATGAATTTGAAAACATATTACACAATATAAGAATTCTGAAATCTCTTCCACATAATATCATTACAGTAAAGACACTCTTCAAACAGTAAAGCATTCCATACTCAATCCCAAACCAGAAACCAACAGCACCAGTGATGCCCCTTCAATCAATACACACCCAAACAAACTAGCCGGTCACTTCAGAGCCTCTACAAGACAGCATTCTGCCCACAAATGCCTTGGCGGGAAAATTAATTCTAAGCAAGTTAGGGAATTAGCATAAACAAGCAGTCTTCGAGAAACGTTCTTAACATTATTTGGCGCCCCAACCAAAGTCCTATCGCCGGCGGCGAAGAATAAACGAGCCTCCGATTATTGACGAAGGCTCCAGCGTTTATGTTTGGATTCTAAATAGACGCCAAAATGCCTGCTAATGGCGACTATTGGTGAAAGTAACGCCAACGATGATTATTGATTATTGGATGCATATATTGCAATTAGTATATCCAAATACAAAGTGTTTTGTTGATGTATCATTTAATAGATTATCACCCAGATATAAAAATCTACTTTAGTTTATTTAAATTTACATTAGTCATAATAATTTTCAGTTACGAATTGTCCTAGATAGAAAACAATTTTCTAATGTTTGTAAATAGTTTTAATAATGTGTAAATATTCCTAATAATTTTTGTTTTGTTAGTAATATTTTTATCTTTGTTTTCCTTATGATGCTTAAACATGGATTTGTTCCAGTATGGACGAAAGAAAAAAGTGCAAAGAAAAAAATTTCTTATCAAAAATTGTGTAAAGAACAAAATCTAAGATTATGTTACCATTTAAAACATATTCAACTCTTTACGCACCACTTTAAACATACACTTGAAAAACTTTTATTTATTGAAAAGCTACGGTCAGAAAATTGTCTTAATAATTTGTAAATAGTCCCATTGATCTTGAGTCGTTTTTTAATAATTTTATCTTTTTTTTCTTATAATGTGTAAACGTCACGTTGTTTCTGTATGAACGAAAGAAAAAAAAATTCTTACAAAAAAATGAAAAAGTAAAAAGATTATTTAAAGCACAGCCAACTCCTTACGCATTACCAGAACAATCATTTGAATAACTTTTTTTTTTTTAAATAAATCCTAATTTTGCCATGTAATTTTAATTCTATGTGTTTTAAAATACACATAGAATTAAAATTACATATCAAAGTTAGGTATTATTGAGATTGATAATTTGTCAATATCAAGTCACGTGCTTTGCTTTTCATTTTGAATTGTCTCACTTACAAAATGTAAGTAGGATATGGCTTCAATTTTCTTCATATAGCGTGTAAAGATCATTTATGTTCACAAAAATTAATTTAAGCGTCATTTAGCATTATATATTCAATTTCCGTTGAGGCAGAAAGTAATAAAATATGTTCTCAAATAATAAATTAAAATTCGTGAAAAATGTCTGGTTTTTGCTTTATTATTATCATTATTTTCTTTGAAACCTTATTATTATGAATTAATAACTAGTGAACTATAAGATTATTAATTTGTCTGGAATAATACATAACATTATGACATACAATTACAAAATAAAAAAAAAAATTAAAAGCATTGAATATGATATATAACTCTAGCATGAAACAATAGAATTTTTTTTTTTTATAACATGTGACAAAGATAGCTCCCATTAAAATTAATAATTCAGGAAAAAAAAGAAAGATTTCGAATTTAATATGTTACGGGATCTTTCCTTATTTGCACACACATATCACAAGTTTTTATGCTGGCAATAACACTGTTAACCCCAGTTTGAAAATGAAAACGATTAGAGAAAAAAAAATATTCCGATAAAAATTAATATACACTCACGAATCGTGTTAACATTTAAGCGCATCTCATTAAAGCATAATCATGGGATTTATCTATTTCAGCAAATTTGTTAAATTTTAATTATTTTTTAACTATTAAATTAAGAATTACACATACCCATCTTTGAAATTCTGGGCTTTTGGCAATTGTATATCTGTAATCTCTAGAAATATGGTAGAGAGTATTTCAAACATTTTCCTTCATGAAAATGGTTCAATAGCTCGTTGTTCATTGCCAATATTTAACAATAAAATAGTATATTACACGAGACATAAATGTTTATCATGAAATTTTCTAATGCCCTGGAATTTGTAGCGTAAAGTAAATTAGCTTACATTAAATTTGCTGCAAAAGTTTAATAATCAACCATTGCATTGACTAACAAATATATTAAGGGACATATTTATCTCTAAATATCGAATCTATAACCATTTTAATTTATATTATTCAAAGTATTTCATTGTAACACAACTGTGCATTAAAATAATTCCACTCTAAATAAACAAATTGATCGAGTATAATAAAATATTTAATTTCAAATTATAAAAAGTATTAAAAAAAAACCAACAATATAAACGTATTCATAACGAGCTTTATCATTTTGAAATCAACACCAAGGCTCAAAACGTAACACGCCCGATTCTTTCAAGAAACTGAAATTTTGAAGCAAATTAAAAATTCACCAGATAATAAATATGTATTTGATAGGTCAATTGTTCAGTTTCTTTCTTAGTTGACCAATTTTAAATTTCTAAAAATTCTTGAAAATAACTTGAAAGTACTTTCCCCTTTTTGTTTTATATCTTAGATACTTACCGATCTCCTTTTAATTAGGTAGATTTTTAGAGAACTTAATAGTTTACTGAACAATATACTTTAAATCGGTTAAAGCATTTATAAATCGAATTCTTTCTATGACATGCCGTACAATTTTTCATTGCTGAAAATACTGGGTGAAAAGTTACACGTAAGCCTTGATTATATTAAGTCACGTACCTGCTTTTAGCATTATGCGAGTACTAAATTAATCGTTTTCTTTTTGCATGTTCTTACAAACTAAATCGATTAGAAATATACACCATATCGCTAAAAAAGCAAATAATATACTTAACTTTTTAATGCATATACGTGTTGTATATATGTTTTAATGAATTTGTTACTTTGTTAAATTTTAATTATTTTTAAATTGCGAAATAAAGAACTGGACATAATCATCTCGAAATTTAAAAATTATATTTCTTAGAAATATTCTGTAGCATATTTCCGGATTAGAAATATTTTGCTTCACGAAAAATCTTCTAATAACTCGCTGTTCATGGCAATTATTTAATAATAAAATATATTAACTGGAGACATAAATATTTATCCTCAAGTATTCATATTGTAATGTAAACAGATTCATATTAAATTTGCTGAAATTTTTTACTTATAAACTTGTCTAAAAATATATTAAAGACATTTTACCCGAAATATCAAATCTTTACACTTTTTAATATATGTTATTCAAAATGTTTCTTTGTAACACAACTGTGCATTAAAATAACTCGAGTCTAAATAAAAAGTTGAACAAGTATTATAAAATATTTATTATCAGATTATTAAAAAAATACTTAAAAACTGGCCAATAATACAAACTTATGTATAACGAGCATTGCCGTTTTGGAAGCAACACCAAGGCTAAAAAACGTAACAATAAAAAAAGGTCCAACTCTATTAAAAATTGAACGGTTTAAAATTCCACAGATAAAAATCCGCTTTTGGTAGGTAAATTGATCAGTTCATTTCTTTGCAAATCCTTTTCATCCTTTCTTTGTCCTAAATTTCTAAAAATTGTTAATAACTCGAAAGGATAAAGGTAGGTATTTCTCCAACATAAAAAATTTAGTTGGTTTAAAATAATTTACATTAAAAATCATCATATATTGTTCATCACAAATGTTGTTGTAATACATGAAGGCGTCTATGTTAACTTGAAGTCTCAGTTTGTAGCTATACACATCCAGTATTTCACGTTTCACACTGTCAGAGAAACTTTTGATTTTTAACTTCATATCCATGTCCAGTGCATCCAATAAAGTAGGATGCTGATATTTAAAAGCTGATTCCTCAAGTTTTATGCATAACGCCCATAAATTCTCTGAACCCTTTCGTGAAATTTCTAGTCTTTCCAGTAATTTTGCGATCGCCGACACTCTCGCAATGCAGCCATATATGGTTAATTTTTTAGGATCGATTGATGCATGTTCAAACACACTGTGTTGTACTAAACGAAATTGATCGCAGCGATAATCAATAATATCTTCTATTATATCAGCGCGTTCCTCAAGGTACTGGAAAATATATGCTTCGGTGTCATCCACTCTCATTTCTAAGTATAATACTAATAGCTTTGCCTTGACACTCTGTGACTTTACATCAAAATCTGTGTGTTAGATTTAGGTACAGTATTTTCTTCGCAGCGTATATATGCTTATAGCTAATACTTTTCATCATTTTATTTTATTATTACTGTTCACTGATTGATTGCTTGATCCCAATAATTCCAATTTCAGCTTTATAAATAATATAAAATAAAATAGCTAGCAATTAAAAAGGTTTTATGTCTATTGTATCTGGCAACCACTTAGACAGTTGTCTTTTATTGTTTAAGTCAAGAGCCGCACCGACGTTAATCACCTAGCATTACTCAGTGGGTACGTGCAGCTTGAAGATAATCTACGGACTCGGAGTAACATTACCCCCGCAACTCTTATCGATCATGTTAGACCGGGGCCCACGGTTAAACATATATTCCGTTCTCGGTGTATTTATATAAGCACTCATGTCCACAATTACCTCAAATATGCATAAATTCAAAAATTTCATAGAAAATGTGAACTATAATATTATGAATTTGTCTGGAATGATGCATAACATTACGACACATAAATGGAAAGGAAAAAAATTCTGATGTATAATTGTAGCATGAAATAATAGAAATGGTAATAAAATGCGTCAAAGGTAGTTCATATAAAAATTAATAATTCAGGAAAAAAAAATGAAGCCTTGCGAATTTATTTTGTTACGTGATCTTTCCTGATTTGCACACACATATCGCAATGTGTTTTCATGCTGATAATAACATTGTTAACCACAGTTTAAAAATGGAAACCATTTGAAAAAGAAATATTCCGAAAAAAATAATATACATTCACGATTTGTGTTAACATTTAAACGCATCTTATTAAAGCATATTCATGGCGTTTATCTATTTCAGCGATATTGTTAAACTTTCCACGTGGAGCCATTGTTGAATTGTTGACGTACTTAAAGCTCAAACTTATAAGCTTTTGTTCCAGAACTTCTAAACTTATCACTGAAATACGAAAAATCACTCGAGAAGTTTCATTCAGCCTATTTAAAAGTAAAAAATTCAGACTGCATATATACTTTTTTGTGATTTAAATTTCTACTGGTAGTTAACAAAATTACTCTTAAAGTTTTTAAAATATAATGGTTTGGTTTATTTTTCATTAATTTATGACTTGAATCAGAAGCTATAAACAACACTCTCAAAATAATATTTTTCTTATATTTATTTGAGAACTAGAGCTTCTTCACTTAAGCTATGAGTTGCATACTTACTTTTGTGACTAAGTGTACATTCACGAATTGTGTTAACATTTAAACGCATCTTATTAAAGCATATTCATGGCGTTTATCTATTTCAGCGACTTTGTTAAATTTTTATTATTTTTTAACTATTAAACTAAGAATTAGATATACCCATCTTAAATATTCTGGCGTGTGGAAAGTATATATCGTAGAAATACTCTATCATATTTCAGGAGATTAAAACTTTTAGTTCATGAAACAATCCTTTCTCTAAACATCAAAATTCCAAAATCCAAACTTTTCCAAAACTTTCGTCCATTGCCAATATTTAACAAAATATATTACTCGTGACATAAATGTTTATCATCAAATTTTCTAATGTCAAGGATTTTATAATGCAAGTTAAATTGACTTATATTAAATTTGCTGCAAAAGTTTAATAATCAACCTTTACATTGACCAACATATATCTTGAAGGAAACATTTTCCCCCTAAATATCGAATCTTTAACCTATTTAATTTGTATTATTTAAAATGTTGCTTTGTAACCCAACTGGGCATTAAAATAACTAAATCGATAAACTGTGCATTAAAATAACTCGACTCTAAATAAACAAGTTAATAAAGTATTATAAAATATTTATTATCAGATTATAAAAAAAAGATTTAAAAAACAGACCAATAATACAAACTTATACATAACGCGCTTTGCCATTTCGGAATCGACACCAAGGCAAAAAACGTAACAATAACAAAGGTCCAATTCTATTAAAAATTGAAAAATCCGCTTTTGTTATGTAAATTGATCAGTTCCTTTCCGTGCAAATCTTAATTTCTAAAAATTCTTGTTAATAATTTGAATGGATAGAGGTAGGTATTTCTCTAACATAAAAATTGTAGTTGGTTTAAAATAATTTACATTAAAAATCATCATATATTGTTCATCATAAATGTTGTTGTAATACATGAAGGCATCTATGTTATGTTGAAGTGTCAGCTTCAAACTATACACATCCAGTACTTCACGGTTCACACTGTCAGAGAAACTTTCTACTTTCAACTTCATATCCATGTCCAGTCTATCCAATAAAGTAGGATGCTGATATTTCTGTGCTTCTTCCTCAAGTTTCTTGTATAATGCCCATAAAATATCTGAACCCATTCGTGAAATTCGTAGTCGTTCCAGTAATTCTGTGATCAATGGCTCTCTCGCAATGTAACCATATATGGTTAAATTTTTAGGATCAACAGATGCATGTTTAAACGCACTTTGTTGTACTAAACGAAATTGATCGCAGCGGTTTTCAATACATCTATCTATTATATCAGCTATTTGATCCATATACTGGAAAATATCGTCTGGGGTGTCATCCACTCTCATTTCTAAGTATAATACAAACAGATTTGACTTGATACAATGACCTTACATCAAAATCTGTGTGTTAGATTTAGGTATAGTGTTGTCCTTCGCAACGTATATATATTTATAGCTAATACTTTTCTTGATTTAATTTTGTGATTACTGTTCACTGATTGATTGCTTGATCCCAATAATTCCAATTTCAGATTTATAAAGATTTTTTTTTTTGTTCCAATGCAGCTGGCAAACACTTATACAGCTTGGTCTTGGATGCCTTAAGGCAAGCGCTGCACAGACGTTATTCCCTTTGCATTACCCAGGGGTGCGTGTAACTTGAAGATACGGACGTGGAGTAACAATGTCCCCTCAACGCTTTACGATTCTATTAGGACCGTGACCTGCGGTTTAAAGTGGATTACGAACCATTACAAACATCCATGGCACCGCCAGGAATCGAACCTTAAACCTGGGGTACCGAGCGCCAGAGCACTAGCCACTCGGCCATTCAGGTCCGATTTATAAAGAATATAAAATGAAATAACTAGCAATTAAAAAGGTTTTATGTATAATGCAGGTGGTAACCACTTAGACAGTTGTCTTTTATGCCTTAAGGCAAGAGCTGCATCGACGTTACTCACTTAGCATTACCCAAGTGGTGCGTCCAGCTTGAAGACGCTAGAAGAAGAAGCGGGAGTAACATTACCCCCGTAACGCTCATTGATCATATGAGACCGGGACCTACGCTTTAAAGTGGATTCGGAACCACTACAAACATTCATGGCACCGCCGTAACACGAAACCGAAACATTTGTTACCGGGGCCAGAGCGCTAACCACTCGGCCATTCAGGCCAACAATTAAAAATATAAAAAAAATTAAATTTGTTTTCGAATCTTTGAAATTTGGCTACGTTTAAACTAAAAATTTTAATTCTTATTATGTTAGAAAAACTTTTTAATTTATCCTAAAAGAATATATTTTCATATTATGTTTAATTGCTTCGTTTCAATACTAGAATACTTTCGTTTCAATACTTTTGAATTCATTTTTAGAATGGCACATATATTTATCAAATATTTTTTTTATTAACTCAAGGGGCATGAGACCACCGCTATGTTTCAACATTTTACAATGCAAGAGGTAGTGGCCGCTACGTGGGCAAGGATTTCCGTAATAATCTACAATAAGATATATTTATCAAATTTTATTATTATCTTAGTTGCATAACAGCACTTCTGCTACAATTAATATATATTATACCGGAAACATAAGATATCCATGTGGTATACAAGTTAAAAGAATGTCATAGTTTTATTTAATCTGAGCAATCTCCCACTGAAACGATATTTGGACCATGGACATAAACTAAGTTATTTAAACTAAATAATTTCAGCAAAGGTAATATTATAATAGTTTTATATATTGAGTATATAAAATTTTGTTATTGACATCTACAATTTGACTATATGTTTTGAAGTGACATTGTTCGACATGTTGTCTAGGATACCTATTTTCAGTAACTTTTTAAAATATACTGTAAATTCAATCAGATCCAACATAGATGCATATTTTTGCTTACAACAACAATTTCCTTAAACTTTCAGAACTACATCCTATTTCTTATACCTTCAGAACACTTAAAATTAGATTGTAAAATTAATTGATTATAAAAGAACTCTAAGCATCGAACAACAAATTTACTGCGTTTTTTAATTATTTTATACTCCTGTGAATTTTTTTTGTAAAAACATTGGTCACAAATTCTACAAATAGTTTGTACTAAAATCATCTCAAATGGAGGCACTGAACAGCTTTTTTTTAATTCCTCTAGATCCTAGATTTTAGAGCCGCCTGATGGCCGATTGGCTGGCGCTTCAGTTTTGAATACTGGTAGTGGCATGGGGATTTATTAGTGTGTTTCGGAATGCACGTTAAAATGTAGGTCCCAATGTAGTCTAATTAGCCCAAATTAATATAGTCTAATTAGCCCAAAGTGCGCACAAAAGGACAGTAGAGTTACAAACCAAACCAAACCTTGATTCTAACTAGCATATACATCAAGATCTTACAATTGGAATTTTCGAATTTTACCACAGTTCATAATTTTGAGTAATGTAATACTCAAACTGAACGTGCAAACTACCAAGAATATCAGGGCACAGTTAGGACTGTAAGTAATTTTAACAGGAGCACAGAAAAAAGTTTTAAGACTAATGAAAATAAGAAATAAAATGGAGTTAGTTAATAATGCAAGTCAGTCTATCAGGATTATACATTAATAATTTTGCTTAAATAATCATTTGATGATTAATTTTTTTTTTCCGCATTTTATTTCGCAGTGATATTTTTATGGTACTGATATTTTTGCCAGTGAGAGAGAAAAGAATAATTTATATTATTTTCGCAGGATTTTATTATCTGTATAAGATAAAAAATTTTATCCATTAAAATGGCATAAGGTAAGAGTAAATTTAACTCGCGTAGTGCAATCGCCCTAGTGCTAACAAATCCATCAAATGTAGCTGAAGTTTTCAGACGATTGAATGGAGTGCATGTAGTATAATCTATGTACGGTGTAAGAGTTGCATGTAATGTACGTATTGAAATCGATATAGTATAATAACCAAGCGATATAGTGCATTACAAACGAATTTGTGTATATATGAAATATGCAACATACCGATGAAGTATATAACTGATTGAAGCCGTGTAAGGAACTAATAGATAATTTTTATGTGAATTAGTTTCAAAGTGGGCCTGAATGGCCGAGTGGCTAGCGCTCTGGCGCTCGGTACCACAGGTTTCCGAATCCCGGGTTGCCATGGATGCTTGTAGTGGTTCGTAATCCACTTTAAACAGTAGGTCCCGGTCCTAATAGGATTGTAGAGCGTTGCGGGCATTGTTATTCCGCGTCCGTGGCTTATCTTCAAGTTACATGCGCCCCCTGGGTAATGCAAAGTGAGTACCTCTGTGCAGCCCTTGCCTTAAGGCATCCAAGATCAAGCTGTCTAAGATCAAGTGTTTTCCAGCTGCATTAGGAAAAAAAAAAAAAAAAAAATGTTTCAAAGTTTTCTTGTGATACGTTTTCTACTTTTTTCATTTTTAGTAAAATATTTAATGACTTAGTTTTCTAGGTAGTGAAAAGGTCACATTTTTTTGGACACAAACTTTCACTTATTTATCACTTTACATAAGGCAGATTTTGTAGCATGAAAAACTGATGGGAAAAAAATTGTATATTTATTTTTTTCTGGATCTGTTTACTTGAATTGCATTTCTGAGATGCACTTGTATCAAGTACTTATGTATAAAGGAAGAGTCAATGAAACGTATGTAGTAAAAATCGAAGTAGCGTTAAACCAATCCATTTGTATGTAGGTATGTAGATGAAGTGTACAGCAGATTGAATGGAGTTAATCTAGTGTAATACATGTACAATATAGGATGCCAAATATAATGTACGCAACGAACTGATGTAGTGCATAATAGATTGATTTGTATATAGATGATGTATACAAAGAATCAGTAAGAATCCACCATACATTCTAGAAAACTACATAGAAAACATAAATGCTTAAATAAACTTTATCCAACTTGAATTCGCATGGGAATGGCAGGTGGACAATTTAGGGTGATATTTTTTTTTAAATATACATTACTCGTAATGTGTCACAGTCTTAAAGTGTTCATAGTTTTAAATTTACAAGTTGATTAGTCTTAGTGATTGCTTTGTTAGTTAGTAGTTTGTGTTGCGATGTAGAAATATACGATATGTTTCTGTCAACGTCTCCCCTCAGTTCTAACATATCAATCATCATATTCACTTGATGTTCACCATGTTTCAGAAGCCAGAAAAAAAAAGTCTTTTTATTTTTAGTAAAACATTTAATGATTTTGTTTTTCTAGACAGTCAAAAAAGGACACGCACTGTTTTCAACAATCCTTTACTTATTTCTCACTCCACAGATGCCATGCAGTAAAAGGAGTAAAACAAATACAGACATTTGAGTATAATATAAATTATATAGCTCATAAAAGATGTGGCTTCAAATTTTGATTGATTTTTTCCCTCCATGTATTCCAAATGTCATGTCATTCATTTGCTATCTTGTTAAATCAAAGAGTAAGCATGGTAAGCGCCATTACACTATTTTTAAATTTGAATATTGAAGAGAAAAGATGCAGTGAGGGACTTGTGTATAGATTTCTCGTATTTATTGACGAACACATACTGGCGGTCTGACGCTGACCTGAATGAAAGCATTACTTAAAATTGTTAGTTTTAAAATTTGATGAAACTACAACACAAGTATTTCTGAAAATGCTCAAAAGGCACACGTATCGCATAAAAGGAGGTCTAAATATATTAAAGCAATCACAAAAACTACCAGGTGGGCTGAAGAGTTCGTAGGCTAGTATAGAAAATTTCTTTTTTTTTTTTTTTTATAGAATTTGATTTTATAATTCAATATAGTTGCCTTCGAGGGCGATACAACGATTATAGCTGTCATACAATTTTTCGATACCATTTTTATAGTACAATTTGTCTTTAGCCTCAAAATAGGCTTCAGTTTCGGCGATTACCTCTTCATCGGCGCGAAATTTCTGTCCAGCGAGCACCCTCTTGAGGTCTGAGAACAGGGAAAAAGTCGCTGGGGCCAGATCTGGGAGAATACGCTGGATGCGGAAGCTAATTCGAAGCCCAATTCATGCAATTTTGCCATCGTTTTCATTGATTTGTGACACGGTGCATTGTCTTGATGAAACAGCACTTTCTTCTTCTTCAAATGAGGCCGTTTTTCCGCGATTTCATCTTTCAAACTGCAATAACTCTACGTAATAGTCGCTGTTTATGTTTTTACCTTTTGAAGATAGTCAATGAATATTATACCATGCGTATCCCAAAATATTGATGCTATAACCTTGCCAGCCGATCGTGGTCGATTGTGAACTAGCGCGGCACCCACTTTGAACAAGAACTTTCGCATATCCAAATATTCATTCACGATATGTCCAACACGTTCCTTTGATATCTTTAGAGTCTCAGCTATCTCAATCGACTTCACTTTACGGTTATCAGAAATTATTTGTTGAGTTTTTTTGATGTTTTCGTCGGTAACAGCCTCTTTAGGGCGTCCCCTGCATCGTCCTCGGTGCTCATGTCGCCTCGTTTAAATTTAGCAAACCACTTCTCTACGGTTGATTTTCCTGATGCAAAAGCCCGAATAATGTTTATCAAGCCAAGAATTGGCTTTAATAGTATTTTTTCGCCAAAAACAATACTTTATCAACACACAAAATTCCTTTTATCCATTTTTTTCAAACTAACAAAAATTGCTTCACTAAAAATGTTATAACTCACATACTGATAGTGCAACAGCTGTAAAATTTATACACGTGTCTTTTGAAAGTTAGGGCTAACTAAAAATCATATGGATTTAATACTAGTAGCGCCATCTATGTGTCAGCTTAGGAACCTTTCAGCCCACCCGTGATATGCAAGATTATTGGGTATTTAAAATAATAATTTTTTTTTTCTTTTTATAAGTGTTTCCTGTTAATTCTTGTCTAATTGTTGCATATCACTAAAAATAAAATTAAAGACAAATTTAACATAATAAATTAATCTAATCCACTCACTAAAAAGTGTTTAAACATGTAAAATGTGGAATTTAGAAAGTAGCGTATTTTCTATTTCATCCGTTTTTATACAATGTGCCTCCTTGTTATCCAACCCAGAATTGACAAATAATTTTTTAAAATATCTTTTCCACATCTATTGAAGGTATTTTGCATTTCCTCGCATTTCAGGAAAAAAAATGAGCTGAAAGAATAGCTTTCTACGATCTGTCAAAAAAAGTTCGATGCTTTCATAAACACGAAAATTTTTTGTAATTTTTAAAAATATTTCTTCTTTCGAAGGGCTATATAAATTCAATTTGTCCTCAGCAATCTATCTGAGATAATATTTCCTCATATTTACCCCAAAGAAGATGGCTTAAAAAGATTCAGAAAGGCATCTTCTTCAATAAAAAGGAACATAGACATATTGAAAGAAATTGCTTATCAGACATTCTTCTTACAATTTCACAGAAATTTGTCTGTTAGAGGTCTTTACTTATTGCGCCATTCAGATATTTAGTATATTTTTATTGCAGTATCGATAAAAGTTGTAAAGAAAAATCTTTTTCGCTAATGATTAAGAGGTGCCTGTTGTTTCAGGGATAAATAGGTCCCCATGTATAAGGGAAGTCAACGCCTGTCTGTAAAACATCCTGCCTGTCTGGGGTGAGCTGGCTGACAGAGAGAGAATGTAACACCAGCCAGTGTGAGTTTGGAGTTGAAATAAATGAGACGTGTGAGTTTGGTTTGGAATAAAGAAAACATGTTTACAGTCCACTAGTTCTATGTGTTTTATTTCCAGACCACAACAGGGCCATTAAATTAAAATTCTAATCATAACAGTAAAATACTAAAAATTGAAAATTATCCTCATAACGGAACATTTTTTTAATTAAATAACCAATTTACGATCTACGTAAATTTAGTGTCTATAAATACTGAATTAGAAAACTTTAAAGGAAATAAACCACAACGTTCTTTTTCAAATGAAATTATTCCACAAATTACGCATCTGGAAATTCCGTGGTTTAAAGTAATGAAAAATATGAAATTGCATTTATTTCATATCATTATTTCCAAAGTTTTTAGTACTCTAAAAAACAAATTTCAATTACCTTTTGCAATTTTCGTGTTACTTTTCAGCATCACATTCAAATAGATGCTATTGTGTGGTTTTTGCTATTATTTGTGTTATAAGAAATAAATATAACCACAACAACATCCAGTGTTTGCTTTTATAAAGCAGGTGAGTATATCTGTTACTTGCTATAAAAGCCTTCGACTCTTCAGGAACTACTCACTCACAGAATTGAGCTGGACCGTGAAGATTCAGTCATGATATTCCAGTTGGTTGTCCAACTATTTCTTATTCTTCCGATATTCATTTTGGCACAGGACGGTCAGTGCGACCTGAGTTCTTTCTGACATGCAGTATTGTTCCCGACTTGATGCCGAAAGTTCCAGAAAAGCCGTTGACTGTAATATTTCTTTTCCTTATGTAAAACCATTTATTTATTTCATCTCATTTAACAAATTATTTATGAATATATCATTAAAATATTAAAATTTGACTAATTTATAATAAATAAATATTAATTTTAATATAATAATATTAGTAGAAAAATATTATTTATATAATATCATTAAATGGGGACTGATGGCCGAGTGGCTAGCGCTTGGGGCTCGTTACCATAAGTTTCGGGTTCGAGTCTCGGCGGTGCCGTGGATAGTTTGTAGGGGTTCGAAATTAACTTTAAATCGTAAGTCCCGTTCTAACATGATCGTAGAGAATTGTGGTATTGTCACGTCCATGGCTTATCTTCAAGATGCTAAGTGAGTAATGTCGGTGCAGCGCTCGCCTTAAGGTTTACATATATATATGTATGTAGGATTTGTTTGTGTGCTAATCACCAGGTGGCGACATGTCACGGACTATGTGTCTTTGACACAAACCTTTTGCCATGTAGTGGCAGTATTCACTTTTGAACTCTGCCCCTGGGAGAAAGGGAGGAGGCCCCGTAGTTATGAGAGGGAGAAGAACGCTGGCCGACAACGAGAGAGGAGGCTGCGTCAATCAGCGAGAGAAGATTATTGTAATTGTTTAATAGTTAATGTAAATACCGATGTATAATTGTGCTTCATTAAATATTGAATAAAGAAACACCATGTTTCTTTTTATTGTGTGTGGATAACATCCTAGAACAACCCACTCCGGCCGTTACATATTTGTTAGATAGTTAGAGAAGTGTACATATATATGTATTTATACATATACATATATAGATACACACACATATATATATATATATACATTAAGTTATAAAATTAAAAACAAATTTCTTTTAATGCATTAAAATGTCCCTTTAATTTTTTTTTTTGTATATAATACTTATTTACATTTTGCACTGGAAATGAAACATAACTAATGTTACTTATGTTTTGCAAATTGAATATGATGGTCATCCCGTCACTTTTGGCACTGAGTTGAATTGCAGTATTACTCAAAATGCTCCAACGAAAGTCAGCTTCGAAGCGGACGAAACAAAATGCTACACACTTATTATGTTTGGTAAGCTATTCTTTTAAGAGTTATAACAAACAAAATGAAAGCAAATTAACTATTATACAATTACAGTTAATCAGCCTGTTTCTGCAGTAAATCGATTGAAAAACATTAATTTATACATTAGCTAGATTTAATTGAAGATTATAATTAGAAAAATTTATAGAAATTGGTAAACAAAATTTTTATCATGTGTCAACATGATGTTGTCCTTGTTAGGGTTCCATGATGTTATCCGAAAATGAGGGTAAAGCAAATAAAGCTCCATTGCAAATTTTGGCAGAAAATGGTAGTTTGGGCCCCTTATTTTTCAAATGATTCATGAACAACGTTAGTTTTCAGGAATTTTCTATAGAATTTTGCTTTTGCTTGAAGTGTTTTGTAGTATGGTTTTGAATCACTTATATCATGTTTTGGGTTGGGATTTTAAACATTTGTATATCCAATGGCTATAAGTACACGTAGTGCGTTGATCAATTCCTTCTTTTTTTGAAGTTTCACATTTATCACTTTTGGCATTTTCCATGCCTATTGAGCTGTATAGTGTTCTTATTGTATTTGGAATACTTCCATTCTTCATTTATGCCTAAAATTTTCAAACACATTACACGCGTTTGTTACGCGCTTCCATAGCATATCTTCAAAGCTACGCGTGCCTCCTGGGTAGTGTTAAATGAGTAACAGTGGGGCAGCCTTTGCCTATGGCATAAAAAGATTAACCGTCTCTATATTACCAGTTGCATTAGAAACAACATTATATTGAAATTTTTAACTGTTTTTGAGTATTTGCCTCGAATTGGTTTGCATTTTTTTCAGACAGATGTAACACTTCCTTAAATTCTATCTTATTATAACAGATTACTGGCTAATTGTAAAGAGTTTTCTTAAGTAGGTTATAAACTTGGTTATATGTACTTTTATTTAAGATGATGTATTTCGAATAAGTTTCTGTTCGGATCAGATCCTGATTATCCAAGTCGTCAAAATTCCACCTTCAGCTGCTTTCGCCATTGGCTACTTGAAAATATTGAAGGCGGTTTAGTAAGCAATGGAATATAGATCTCTCCCTGCCATCCTTCAGATCCATGTTGGTTCGGGTAAGTTTATATTTATCTACAATTATTTCAATTTAATTTCAATTAATACTGCATAGAGAAGTCAACGCCCGATAGTGTAAACATACTGTGTGTGGGGGGTTTCTGGGGGGAGGGGGAGGGTGAGCTGGCTGGAGAGAGAAAAGAATGTAACAC
The DNA here is from genome assembly GCA_021605095.1 of Caerostris extrusa. Classification (NCBI taxonomy): domain Eukaryota; kingdom Metazoa; phylum Arthropoda; class Arachnida; order Araneae; family Araneidae; genus Caerostris; species Caerostris extrusa. The sequence goes on along the minus strand of BPLR01000446.1, from coordinate 58,472 downwards.
CAGCCAGTGTGAGTTTGACTTTGGAATAAAGAGAACGTGTTTTTATATCGTCCACTAGTACTATGTGTTTTTCTTCCTAGACTATAACAAATAGTTTAACGCAAAAATTCGGTAGAATCTTGCTCATAAACCACTTAATTAAAAAATCATTGTTGTTTTCAAATATTTGCGCTTTGAATTTATTCACTACTGGAAGTAAATTTCCATTTTGGCTGTATATTTGCTTTGTTCAGCTTTTTCTTTCTTTGTGTGTAAACCGTATTTTAATGGACTGATTTCCAATGAAGCCATATGTTAAAACAACAATAAATTTGAGTTATTAAAAAAATGCAAAAATCGTAATAACTTTTAAACTTATTTGAAAGCTATGCAAATATTTAAAAATGTTAAATGGATGCTTATTTTAAACGATTTTTTATGACTCCATTAAACTCTTTTAATATAAATGGAATAAAGATTGTGGTAAATGATTATGTCTCTTTTATGTCAAATTGAGTTGTTTTGAATAAATGGTGTAACTACTTGAAGAATGTCAATGAAGGATTTTATGGTTAATATTAGAAAGTGCTGTAAAAATCAGACATATATAAACATATATATATATATATATATACCAATATCATGTATCTGTATATAATCATAATTATGATCTATCATCATCATTTTATAGATGTGCTAAATTTTCTACAATGCTTTTTGCTATCTTTCTGAAAATCTATTAATAGAATTCAAATGAATCTTTACAGGTTTTCACAGATATATTTCTGGTATACGAACAACCAGAAAATTCAGTATTGTTCGATTTCTGCGATGACACCATACGGACCAATTTCGATGTGGCCGGATTTGTTCAAGAACGAAATCTTCAGGGTCCAGTGGCTGGGAATTTCTTCTATCTTGAGAACTAATTGTATGTGTCAATTAGTCACCCTTGTGCAAAATATTTTTCCAATTATGTATATATGATACATATATTTATACATATATTACATTTATAAATTAATTATTAAAATTAAAATAATCAATTCTCAAAATGTATTAATATACTCAATTGAAATTTTTCAGTAAATAATGTGTAATGAAATCTCTAATAAACATAGAATTCAAAGCATAATGCTCATTAGTTTTTTATTTTTTATGGATTTCATAAATTTCGTTTTTGTTTTCAAAAATCACTAATCTTAATATTAAAAACAACACAAAAATTTCTTATTAAATCTTATTTATTAATAAATTAAAACGATTATTAGGTTAATTATTATATTTTCATATTCTTTTCTTTTTAAAAGAATTTCGATTTAATATTGAAATTCATTTTTCTTCTTGAAAATCTTTCTCCTCTTCGAATTATTATTTTTTTTTTCTAGTTAAAATTGCTATTTCTTCCTAAATCTGTTGCAGTCTGATGGCCGAGTGGCCAGCGCTGAGTGCCATGGATGTTTGTAGTGGTTCGGAATCCACTTTAAACTGTAGGTCCCGGTCTGTTTAGCCCTTGAGTGTACAAGATGCCCGTAGAACGACAAACCAATCCTGAATCTATTTCCATCAAAAATAAATAAATATAAAACTATGTATGCGAAAAATATCTGTCAAAGGCCCTAAAAAATATTTTAAGAAATACTCTACAAAGTAGTACATTTCTACAGCGAAATAAACTACTATAATCATCAATAAGAGATAAAAGTTTTCAGAGGTTACACCAAGCAAAAAAGGGTCTGAGTTAAAAGGAGTCCATACCGCAGACTAAAATTGCTTATGCCTATTCCAATCTAAATCTTGACTCATTGTATAAATATAAAATACACAAGGATAATTAAAACGACAAGGAGTTGGAACTAACAAGGATTGATTCAAAATCAAACCAAGTAGCCAAAATTCTTACCTGTATTTTTATAACGTAATTTGAATAACAAATCATCGTATTTTTAATGAAAAAAAATTAGTACATTGTTAAATATACGGATTACGCATAAACGGCAGAAAAATCAACAAAATACAAAAATTAAAAAATATAATGACTAGAATTTCATTTGAAAATAAAAAGAACACAAAATATACAAAGACAGGAAGGGAAAACATATCCTATAACCCTAAATATATCAGCAAATCCAAAGACAATCAATTATATGATCCTTATAAATTTATTAACTCGTTAAGTTGTATTTTAATACTTTATAAACTGTCAAAAAGTTGTGTAAATTTTATATATATTTACTCTTAATTCTGTTTTATTTGTATTTATTTTTAATACCTCCATAAAAAATATTCTGTCACAAACACGAAAATATTCTATCATTTAAACTTCCTTCCGTTAAAATGTACACCCTCATATGAAAATAAAATAACAGGAAAACAATTACTAAAAAATTTTTAGCAGTTTTCTATTTTGATTATAAGGTGAAACTAAAAGGATATATCGTAGAGGAATAACAATTTCAAGTCCTTATCCGTGTTTCAGTACATTCGAGCATTTCTTATGCCAAATTGCTTTTACGATCTTTGCCCAACTGGTTTTTGCAGCTTTTATTTTCAGGATATATTTTCCATTTGTTGTAGCACGTGACACTACTGTCCAATGAGCTTTTCAGAAACTGCATGAGGGGCATGGAATAGAAAAAATTATATGTATATATATTTAAGATACTGTCTTGGACGGAAACTGCTTTTCAAAAATTAATTTCTTATCATTAAACTACTTTTCTTTGAATATAAAGTTGTTGTTCCTTATCCCATTTGGTCTACAGCAACATCTAGATTAAGCCCACGAACATCACTGAAGGGAAATGAGGAGCAACTTCTGTTGTGATTGATTACCCGTAGGCAGAAGTCTGACTTGGCTCCGAGTCGCTGAAGAAGGAGGGTAGTTCCTACTGTGAGGAATTTTAGGGGGAGCTGCCGTATCGTATGTGCGGAAACCCGGCAAATTCCCACCAGGTAGTCCTAACGAGGCACGATGCTGAACATCCCAAACACCTTCGAGCTCCCCATCACCTTTTTCACCAACACTACATTCTCATCAATAAACAACAAATAATATCGCTTTATAGAGCAAGAGCCATAAACCAAAGATATAAATCCCCAAATTAAAATCCTTAAATCAATAAAAAAAACGTATTTGCAAAAAAGTAACATTTACTTAAAAGTCTAATTATTGACAAAGTCTAATTATTGATTCTTAATAAGTGTTCTTCGTTCTTGTATCGAAAGATATGTTTGAAAATGAACTTCATGTAGATGAAAAAAATTTCATAAGAGGCTAATTAATTTCGAAATTTCATCTTAATCGTAAATGAAATCTTAATGAAATCTTAATGAAAAATCGTCACAAAATTAATTAAAAGTACGGAAATATTCTGACCCTCTGAAAATTTTTTTTTTTCCAGAAATGAAGATGAATGTGATTATTTCCCTTAAAATTTTAAAACAGATTTCAGAAACATTTCAACAACAAAAAAAAAAAAATCACAAAATTTTATCCGTAAAACAATTTTTACCACAATTAAATTTAGAAATTTACAACGTCTTATTGTCTTCTAGAAATTTATATTTAATTCATGCAATCTGGTCAATCATGTATATAGTAGCAAACGGCAGCTAATAATGAAATTAAAATATCTGCATACACTATTTGCTAAGCATGAGCATTAAACTTTTAATAAGTCTTACGGAAGCCTAAATTTAAATAATTTAGGTATCTTTCTCAATATCTAAATTGGAAACATGAAATATTTTAATATAATTTTCAGCTTTTCTGGAATCATTTGGCTAAACAACCGCCCCATGTCCATAAACACACACACACACACACACACACACACATATATATATATGCATAATCTTTTATTAAACTCATTCTATTTACACAGAATAATATTGATTACTTAAAAAAACAAATTATAATTAATTGTATTCTGTTATTATTAATTGCAGCACTCAAATAACAAACATGAGTTTCAAAGTTTTGACTCATATTTTATTTCCTTACAATGCTGTTTTTCGTTTCTATTTCTTGTTGCTAAGAGTGTTTATGCATCAACCTTAAAAGTTTTAGTATTCTAATATTCCACAACAAAATTAGGCTTCCTCATCTTTATTTTAAACTAAAAACAATAAAATATTTATTCTTCTAATCGTCTTCTTCATTGGCGTAACAGCCTCATGTTGGGCCAAGGCCGTCTGGCTACTGGAAAATGTCGTGGCAATATATATATATATATATATATATATATTCTTTTAACAGATAGGGATGTCAGTCCTATGTCCAACGCTCTACAGTCATATTAAACAGGGACCAACGGTTTAAAGTGGATATTCAGAACCACTACAAACTTCTATGGCATAGACGAGACTCGAACCCTGTAGCACCGAGGGCCAGAGGGCTGGTCACTCAGCCATCAGGCCCCCAAAATGTTTATTATAAAAATCAATAGTTCAGAAAATTTATTTTATTGTATTTAATTGTAATATTCAAGGAAAATTTTATATGTAGATGATAGTAAGTACTATATATATATACAGCTTAAATTATTATTAATATCAATTTTTATGAAATAGCTAGAAAAATAGCTTTAAATGTAGTATTTTTTTCAGTATAATTTTATAAAAATGGGCTTCATTCTATTTGTATTTGCATAAATAATATTTTTAAAAGAGTTATGAAATTACAATTCAGTAAATTAATTTATTGATTACTTTCAAATTATTTTTTATTTCTCTTATTTTCCTTAGAATGTTTTCTTATATTATATTGAATTGTAGTTATAAAATCCAATATAAATGTATTTACGTATTCTAAAATTAATTAAAATCTTAAACATAAAATGTTAACCAATTAAATATTCATGAGCATCTTTTCATTTCTCTACACTGAGATGTGATCTTCAGAATTAATCTAACCAGATATTACAAATTTAATTAAATATTTTCAAAATAAAGCTAACAATTGCTTCATTTTTTTTATTCTTATGACATTAACTGTTTAATTATATTAAAATAACAAATAAACAAATAAATTAAATGTAAAAAGGTGCATAAGAGTTCTTAAATTATAAAAAAATATGCAATATTACTTTTGAAGAAAATTAGAATTGGTTTTTATCTTTGTTGGCCTCTTTTTATTAAATAATATGTCTTTTTTTAAAAAAGCAATTGCACATATATGAATATTTAACGGCTAATTTGCAGTGAAATGGCTTCAATTGCCATCCTTATGAACAAAATGAAAATATAAATAATCATCACTTTATTTAAGTTTTTTTTCCTAACAACAGAAAGAAAAAAAAATTTTCTCACTTCTAAGTAGAACAATTTTTTTTATCATATTTAAAACTTAGTAGCCATAAATCAATTTAGAATTATTCTTTTGTATTTGTATATATTATTGAAAGAAAAAAGAAGCATCTCAAAGTCCCTGAAACATAGTATACAAGAATCAATGTATACTATCAAGCTTACAATTATTGAATTGTAAAATTCAATACTAGCCATAAATGTAAATCTTCAAGTTAGAATTATTGTTTTGTTCTTCTCTTTGATATTGCAATAAGATTGAAGGAAAGAAAATTATCTCTGATATGAACTAGGAATAAAACACACATAGCGGACTGTTAACATGACTCCTTTATTCCAAAGTGGCCTGGTGGCCAAGTGGCTAGCGCTCTGGCCTTTGGTATCCCAGGATCCAGGTTCGAATCCTGGCTGTCCTTGGATGTTTATTAGTGGTTCGGAATCCCTTTATACTGTAGGTCCTGGTCTGTTTAACCCTCGTGCGCATAAGATGACTGTAGAGCGACAAACCAAACCTTTATTCCAAAACCAAACTCACACTGGCTGGTGTTACATTCTTTCTCTCTCTCCAGCCATCTCAACCCACCCCAGACCACATGTTTACACTATCGGGCATTGACTTCTCCTATGCACGGGGAACTATTTATCCCTGATGCAACAAGCTCAAAGATTTTGAAACTTAATATACAAGAATAAAATATACTTTCAAATTTAAAATTACTCAATTGTTAACTTTTAAAATTAGTTTAATACATTGATAAAAACTACACGAAGTTTGTTATCTTTTATTGTTCTTGAAAATACAATTTCCCCTTTAAGAAAAAAATCGTCAAATTGCTGCTGAATTATTTTAAATCGATTAAGATGTTTTTAAATGTCTAATTCTATCTATGGAGCCAGATGGTCGAGCAACTACTGACCATAACTACTACCAGTTCGAGTCCCGGCGATGCCATGGATATTTGTAGTGGTTCGGAATCCACTTTAAACCGCAGGACCCGGTCTGATATGGCTGTAGAACCTGGGACGGACAATCCTATCTCATAAAAAAGAAACCATCTTCTTTCTAGAAATCTGCTATCTGTAGACGGACTTGACCCACCATAGGTGCCTCTATTATTCAGAAACCGACTAACCAATCATAGTCGTTGGGGTGATGATGATGAATTCCAAAAATAGTAAATTTAAATTTACAGGCGTAATGTGCAGGTTGATCAACTAGATTGTAACTGGGTGTTGTTGAATTGAGATACTTGATGCACAGGTTGGGAAACTGACACTTTATTTACACACGCACTAACACCACACACATACAAATAATTATACATACACTATTTAACGCATTTAAAGACAGATAAGTATAGATTCGTGAAAAGGGGCTCCACTTTCTAAACCGAAAACACGATACTCGACTACGCGCAGGATGCGCAAAATAAACTTTTGTTACTATGATTATCTTGGTTTCTTTCGTTCGGTGGTTCAATTTGTTTTATTATCCGCAAGATTCTGGTCCGAGAAGTCTTCAACAATGAATTCAAATATTTTGTGTAGTTCCATTTATTTGCATACAAACAGTTTTTAGAAATAATATATATAGTGTAGGGAATTGATCTTAACAGTCCGGTGGTAATAGCTCATCTGCAAATTCAGGAAGAAAACCGTTCCTATTACGTTAACAGCGCTTGTAATGCTTCAAATTCCAACAACTTCTTCAAGAATCAGAGTCGGCCTGCTGTTCAAAAATTTTTTGTTTTTATTTTTAATGCACAGTTTTTTTTTTGAACTTTTGAATTCTTAACGTTAAATTATTGCATTTTCTCCCTAATACATGTACTGTATTGGATATATACCTTCACACGCGTTTATTTAATATAAATTAAGTGTGGCAATTTAAGTAAGGTCAGCATAAACAAAGATGGTGGAAATAAGAAACAATTTTTTTTTTCTTTTAAAAGAGTTCTATTTAAATGCTATATTTTTTTATTTGTATATATGACATTTATTTCATTTAATATTTTTCTTTACATAAAAATATTATTATTTTATAACAATTTCATTTTAAAGATAGTAGTTGTTACAAAAATGTTGATATAAAATTGCATGATTTATTTCATAAATAAAATTATTAATATAATGCTTTTAATCAACAATTTTTTTTATTTGACATGTTAATTGTGTAAAATAATAAAGGCAATCCCTTAGGAATATAATCCATTCTGTTTTACCCTTAAATTCATATTTAATTTCATCAGCAGATTATTCTAAATTCTTTATATTTCATATTTCTTGTTATCATAACGAGATATTTTTTAACTCCACATACCAATTCTAAAGAATGAAAAAAACTTTTTGGTTTTCTTTCAGATTAATTTCATTACCATTTCGAAGTTCTTATTCCATTCTTTTAATTAAATGGCGACGAAAGCGTAAAATACATTACAATTTATTCCCAGTTCCAGAACTAATTTGAATATCCCACAGCTAAGCGTTCTACTGGAAAAAGAGCACAGTTAAGAAGAAATAAAGAAAAAAATGGTATCTGAATATTTTAATGAAAAAGCGCGGATTATTACTCAAATCTTACATTCTTTTCAACTCTCATTTCGTACAATATTAAATGAATATTAAAGAGAACTAACAATAAATGCAAAAATATAAATGTTTTTACTTGTATTCTTTGAATCCAGAATATTGATGAGAAAATTTATAATCAAAAGATTAAAAGTAATTGGCGAAGTTATAAGTTTGGCGAAACGCTAGTATGCCAAAGAGAGCGTTATTAGAGGGTTAATACACGCCGGAACATTGACGAGAAAAACTATAATCAAAAGTTTAAAAAGTAATTGGATTACGATATATCTTTGGGGAAACGTTAGCGTGTCAAAGATATTCAATATTAAATGAATATTCAAAAGAACGAACAATAAATGTAGGAAAATAAAAGCTTTTACTTCTATTCATTTAATCCAAAACATTGGCGAGAAAAATATAATGAAAAGTGATTGGAGACCATATACGTTTGGCAAAAGGCTAGTATGCCAAAAAGAAATATATTAATTACTACTTTAGAGTTAATACATGCCAGAACATTGGTTAGAAAAACTATAATCAAAAGATTAAAAAAATATTGCCAACGATATAAGTTTGACAAAACGCTAGTGTGCCAAAGATATACAATATTAAATTAATTATCTATGCAATGTTAAATGGATATTTTAAAGAAAGAGAAATAAATGTAGAAATATAAATCTTTTTATTTATATTCATTGAATCCAGAACATTGTCGAGAAAAATTATAATGAAAAGATTAAAAATAATTTGTGACGATACAACTTTTGGCGAAAAGCTAAAATGCTAAATATATGCAATATTAAATTAATTATTCATACAATATTAAATGAATATTCAAAAGAACGAGCAATAAATAAATGTAGAAATATAAAGGTTTTTAATTGTATTCATCGAGTCAAGAATATTGGCGAGAAAATCATGATCAAAATATTAAAATAATTGGTGACCATATAAGTTTGGCGAAATTCTAGTATGCCAAAGATATGCAATATTAAATTAATTGTGCACTCAATATTAAATGAATTTTTAAAAGAACGAGCAATAAAAGTAGAAATGTGTTTTTCACTTGTGTTCGTTGAAACTAGAACATTGGCGAGAAAAATTATAATAAAAAAATTAAAAAGTAATTGGCGACGAAATAAGTTTGGCGAAACATTAGTGTGCCAAAGGTAAGGCAATATTAAATTAATTATTCATGCAATATTAAGTGAATATTCAAAAGCCCGAGCAGTAAATTTAGAAATATAAAAACTTTTACTTGTATTCAATAAATCCAGAATATTGGCGAGAAAAATTATATTCAATATATTAAAAAATGATTGGCGACGATATATATTTGGCGAAATTGCTGCCAAAGAGAAGAATTTCGTTATTTATCCCTGCTCGAGGGTTAATAGGTGAGATAACAATCGATTCTTTAATTGCTCATATTAGAAAATGCTCTAGTGCGTCAAGGGATTTTTAACAATCTGTAATTGGGAGACAAAAGCTTTGCTTTTTTTTTCCATCCTGATATTAAAAATACTTTGAATATTTGCAGATTTTTTTTTTAATGGAAGTCTGCTGATTTTTGATATTTTTTTTTCTCATACCAGTATAGATGTTCTCTTTTTATTTTAAAGTTTATAAGAATGATTTTTTTTTTTCACTAAGTCTGATTATGACTTAAGGCTCTTTGATTTTGTATTTTCTTTTTTTTTTTTTTTATGTGCGTTTTTAAATACCTCCAGGTAATAGTTAAGAAAGAGAGGTTGTTTTTTTATTTATAAAAAATTGTACATTAAACGTGCTTTTAAAATTTTTGTACCGAAAAAAACGTACAAAAATGTTAATTTTTTTCCTAAAATATTTTGCTATATTATATTTGTAACAAAGTTTTGCAAAATGCTGAATGTATTTTTTTTTTTCAAGAAAAATGATAAGAAAACTAATGATATAAATTAATAGAAGTCAAGTTTAGGTAACATGAAATTACATGAATAATTCGAATTTTATAGCGAAATAGTTTTGTTATATGATTTTTAAATAAAAAAAGAATCGGATTGGATTGGTTATTTGTTCATTGTGTGTCTGAATTTGAGATTCTAAGTACAAAAACGACACAGTATTGAATTATGAGCCTAATCCTAATTATGCCTAATCTCTGTCTAAGTCTCAAGTCATGTTAACTGATGATAAATGATGAACGTGATAAATCCACAGACCACAATCTTTCTGCTGAGTTTCAAGAGAGTAGAATTTGCATAATTCTACCATTTGCAGCATTTCTTTCAAATCGTGGTGAAAATATAGCATATCCTTAGTGATGTATCCTAAGTAATAGAAAATCTGGTACATATCTGCCTTTCTAGTGACAAATAACCTTAGATCAAAATGCAAATGCACGCCGTATTTTTAAAAATTGAAAAAAAAAAATTGCTTTTTAGTTATTATTAAATTAAATTACTAAATGATAGGTTTTTTGATAAATTAACTTATTAAATATATTTTTCTACAATATTTTTTTTTAGCTACACATTTGTGTTTGCCACTTCCCCAGAAAATTTATTTTCCATATGTAGTGTAAATTACACATGATTTCGAATTATAATTTCCTGTCTAAAATCTGTAGCACCGTATCGTCCAATGATATAATTTATGGTTCGAAGATATATAATCAGCAGACATATAATCCATGGGCAATTCGCCCTTGATGTGTGGTTTATCATATATTCTCATCAAGGTCTTTTTTTATACCATTAGCATGAAACTATGAAAACATCTTTTCATTTTATGCTGTACGTTAATTTTATGCTTAAATATGCTGTACGGTTAAGTTAATTTTATGCTTAAATATGCTCTACGGTAACGGTTTTATACAATTGGATCTTTATGAAATTTAAAAATAAGAAAAAAATCTACACACAGAACACCTAATTTACGACATTACGTTTTTTTAACGTGGAATAAAGGGATTACAGGCAGGACATAATTGACAAAATTGAATCTCTAATCCATTGCTTTCAGAAAGCAGTATCTGCAATGCAAGCCATTAATGGAATCGAACTTTTTTTCCTTTTTGGGTACTTCTCCTTTTGTCGGGTATCTTGAGGTCCATTAATACACTGTCAAATTCGTTTTTGTGTAGTGCATAGGGATCGCATAAAAATATCTCGAAATTTCATAAGTAGCTATAAAATATATGCTATTTGCCATACATTAAGAAATTTATTTATGCGTTAAATATGAACTATGAAAATTCCCAAATAAAAATATGTTAATCGAAAACTCACGATGTATCAGTACCTCGAATCTAATAACAATCGTGTGTATGGATATAGTATCAGGTGCGCCATCTGTGGGATTTTCTTTTAGTGTGCATGTTATTTCGACAGTGTGTGTTATTTTATTTCACATTACATTTTTAATTAATTTATAGGCCTGTACATTTGATGAATTTTTCGTACACACCGTTCAAAAAACTTTTTCACGAAAAAGAGTTTGACTGTATATAATAAATAAAGTTGAGAAAATAGAACAATTTCCAACAAAAAGTCTTCTGGGAATCCAATGTAGTTGTCACCATTCGTAGCATACATTATTAAAAAAAGGTTGCAATTAATTTACAAGAAAAGGCAACATTTGTAGCATTCTTTACAATAAGTAGATTCGATTTGATTTATTTCTTTACAATAATTGTATGCCCATTTTGGCTGATTAGACAAGGACCTACAGTTTAACGTGGATTCCGAACCACTATGTCCATGCCACTGCCAACAACAAGTGAAGGTAAGTGTAATTCTTAATTTTTGTTATTATTAATTAAAAATTATATATTTTTTTTTTCTTTCGATCTTGTATTTTATAACAATCGAATATAGATAAAATCAATTGATATATGGCTTTTTTAGTTTTTCTCGAACTACGAGAGAACTATTTTATTACAGGAAAAAATTATTAGTTTTATGTTAATTTCTTAACAATTTATTAACATGCAATAAATACTTATAGCATCAGAGTTAATTCATTGGTTGTAGAAATATTTACCCATATAAATAAAAAAAAAAAATATTAAATAATGTTTTTGATCAGTTAAAATAAACTTATTTGAAATTTGAAACGGAATCATTTAAAATTAAATTTTTCAAATTTTGTAAAGCAATTTTTTATATATTTAAATCCTATTTAATTAAAATAAAGAGTTAGCGGGACTTAATTTTAAACTCTCTGTGGTGCTACATAGAGAAAAAAAAAAATATTATATTTCAATAAAAAAAAAGTTAAAAACCAAATATGCATGTGATATAAAAAATATTACACATTTAGATTTAAAAGCATTTCAATCTGACTGTGTTTTAGAATATTTTCAAAATAAAAAAAAATAAATCATTTTAGAAAATATAGATGGCGCGACGAGCACAAAGAAATATTCTGCATAATGAAAGAGAATTGCGTCATTCATCCGGGTATTTCATTCGACACTTGGCGGTAAATATCATTTCTAAAAGTGTAAGAACTTGACATATTATCAAATGATGAATTATCAAAAATTGAATTTAAGTGAATTACTGCATTAAAAAAAAAAAAACTGAAAAAAAAATAATGTTTTTAATGTTTTAACTCTAGATATAATCCATTATTTTCTTGGATATTCCAACTATCTTGTCCCTAATTGTACTGAATTTAAATTTAACTTTAATTTCTTTTATGTTGTATCTTACTTTTTTTATTATTAGTATTTTTATCTTTTTTTTGGAGTACCATTTAACTTGAATTTTTAGAAATTTTATCTTGTTATCTATACTAACCTAATTAATCAGCCATTTAAAATGTAAAAGCATATCTATTAATTAAGATGAGGAGGTTTTAGGGGTATTTCCCCAGTTGGTACTCCGTAATCGGTACGCCAGTTGCCAGTCCAACTATCTTGAATTTTTTTTATTTGCACTATGAAGTTAGTTTACTATTAATTAGTTTAGTTTACCTAATATTAAATCATGAAAAAACCTTGCTAAATATTGAAGAGCGGCCTGGTGGCCATTTGGCTGGCGCTCTGACCTTTGGTACCACAAGTTTCAGATTCGAATCTTAGTGGTATCATGGATATTTGCTAATGGTTTGGAATCCACGTTAAAATATAGGTCCCTGTCTAATTAGCATAAAGTGTGCAAATAAAAAAAATAAAAAAACCCACCCTAGAGCGACAAAGCAAATCAATAACTTTTGGAGCCTGATGACCAAGTGGCTGGGGTTCGATGCTACATATTTTGGATTCGAGTCCCGGTGGTGCCATGAATGTTTGTACTGATTCGAATCCACTTTGGACCATAGGTCCCAGTCAGGTTATATTATACAGTCTAATATGACTGTAAAAGAATAGGGTTGAGAACCCTACCCGTAAAAAAAAAAAAAACATCTATGGTCTCAAAATATGTCAGTAGGCAAACAGCTTGGCTCACCCATGGGGGCCTTGTAAGTGCGCCTGTTATCGTCTTTTAGAACGATAACTTTAATTAATTTTGTGTAGGTGAATCAGTAAGAGAGCAATTGCATTTGGTTTTCATTCATTTTAAATGTGAAAAAAAAAAAAAAAAAACCAGCAGATTTACCTGACAATGAAAATTCGAAAAATATATATGCATGAAATATTTTAAATGCCTAATTTTTTAATGACTGAGACATTGCTGAAATTCATCTTAAAGCTTTATTACGTTTGTAATTCGAGCAGATTATGAAGTTGAATTTAATATTTCATATTCTCTACATTTCAAAAATTTTAAGAAAGCAATCCATATTTAGCGAATGCTGTCTTTGGTGAAGGTCGCTAAAATTGCACTGAATACTGTGGAACAATGCGTGTGTGTTGTGCAGGGATTATCCTATGGTTGTTGGTGCCCAGCCCAAGCATGGCCTTATGATTGCTGGTACTGTGTGCAGTACCGGCCCTATGGTTGATGATAGCGTGCGCTCGACTGCACTATGGCTACTGGTGCAGTGTTGATAGCACTAGATCAGGGATGTTCAAATTTTTTGGTCACGGGCCAAAAAATCGAAAAAAAGTTTAGCGGCATAAGAAAATTTTTCTAAAATTTTGAAAACAGTATACAAGTATTACAATTTAAATAAGTTAATGATATGAATGAAATTGCGATTTCATTTTTTTTATTGAAGTACGAAATGAGATGTACTGATTCTAAGGAACGATGCTAAATGCCCATCTGTCAGTCTACTTCTGAAATAATTCTTTCTAAGGTTCATTGTTGAAAATACTTGTTCACATATATAAGATGAAGCAAACATAACACTGATTTTCTGGGAGTGAGATATTAAATTTGGGAAACTTATTTTCGATAATGATTTGTAAAACTCTAACTTGTTGGTGCCAATCTACAGCTATAACTAACAAAGAACTTCCGCTTTTAACACTTTACCGATTGAAAGCTGCCTGTGCTTGCTATTTCCGTCGATTTACGTTTTGTAGGACAAAAATAGAGAAAGTAAAAAAGATCATCAGTCCTGTAAATAAAAGGAAAAAATAATATTGAATCAAAGTAGAAAAGAAGATGGATGTATAATATATAAATATATATTTCTTTTAATTTGTCTCCGAGTGGCAAATAAAAGAAGAATCCGGATAGAATTGCGGGCCGGATAGAACCTTCCAGAGTGCCGGAGTTGGCCCGAGGGCCGTAGTTTGCCCATCGCTGCACTAGATTGTATGCTGGTGTGGAAACTGATGCCATAGGTTGATGGTGCCGTGTGCAGGAATGGGCCTACGGTCGCGCCCTATTGTTGCTGATGTTGGACAAGCTGAACTTCGGAGCCCTTTTTTAATAAAACAGTAAAAAATGTTCACAAAGAAAAAAAAAGTTAAAAATCACCAAAATAGGTTTATTACATGTGTAGTTTTTTTAACTTACAATAATATTGTTATTTTCAACCAGTATTTGGGCACTGTATACTATTAGTTGAAACGAAATATACATTTTTTTTATCATTCGTAACACTTTCTGTATGGTTTCTTCTTTTTTTTTTGATATGGAGGACAACAAGTATGTTCCTAAACACCAGATAATTTTAGAGGCATTTCCTAACTTTAGGCGTAGAAAAATGTTTAGTAAATGTTAAAAAAAACAAATAAAAGACGCTATGTTATGTCTTAATGAAGGATAAAAAAAAAAAAAAACAGCTTTCATTTTGTATCCTAAATGCATTTTTGTTATTGTAAGAACTTTGTAAAAATAATTTATAATTGTTTTTCTTCTTCACTGGCGCCACAGCTTCATGATGGGCAGAGGCCGTTTGCCTACTGGCAGATTTCGAGACAGGGGATGTTTTCTTTTTACTGAGTAGGGTTGTCAGCCCTACGCCCAACAGTCATATTAGATCAAAAACTACGGTTTAAAATGGATTCGGATCACTATAAACACCAATGGCACAGAGCTCCAGAGCACTAATCACTCGGTCATTAGTCCGCAAATTTATAACTGTGTACAAAAACTACAACTGATGCAATGAACAATAAAAGGCCTAAATATTTCCTTTCTTTTTTATTTCTTCTTGATATGTTTTATATTTTAATCGGAAATGTTGTAAAAATATTATTAATTTGATTATTTTAGAAGAAGTGCACATTTTGGGCTAATTAGACAGTTAACAGTTTAACGTGGATTCCGAACCATTCACAAACGACCATAACACCGACAGGAATGGAATCTTAAGTCTGGGGTACCAATGGCCATAGTGCTAGCCAATTGGTCATCAGGCCGCTATGCTAGCGTCAGTGCAATCAGGTAACTTTTTTCCAATTCCTTCTATTAGCTCACACTCTCCCTATATATATATCTTGTTGAAATTTTCAATCGTTCATAAAATACTTTTATTCCTCCCCCCCTCAAGTTCAAATACATTTTTTTTTAACTTTTAGTGGATGACACTAGGTGTTAAAACAGTTTTTCAAAAATTAATTCAGTAATTAAATTTAATTAATTCATTTTAGTTTATTTTATATTTTAGTTGCATATATCTACCAATAGATGGCGCCAGATAAACTTAAAAAATGTATGAAAATTATTTATAAATGACTTTCTGCAATAGAGTGAAAAAAAAAAAGTAGGAATTGACTTTAAAAATAATTTTTTTTTTATATTACTTGTTTTATAATGCAACTGACAAACACTTAGACAGTTATCTTTGATAACTTTAGCAAGCGCTGCACAGACGTTACACCCAGAGGGTGCGTGTAGCTTGAAGATAAGCTACTGATGCAGAGTAACACTACCCTCGCATTGCTCTACGGTTAGACCGGTAACGCTATCATGTTAGATCGGGATCTACGGTTTAAAGTGGATTCCGAACCACTACAAAAATCCACGGCACCATCGGGACTCGAACCCGAAACTTGTGGTACGGAGAGCCAGAGCGCTAGCCACTCGGATCCCATTAAAATTAAAACCCTTAATAATTATAGGAACAGTGTTCTAGTGTGATATTTAAAAAATGTGATATTTATAAGAGAAAAAGATTTCCAGATTAAGATGGACAGTGGACAACTAAATTCTCTATGTGATTCGTGTTCATTTCCATTTAAGGTTTGTGAACGTCAGTCTATATATTCTTCAATAAAGTTTAAATACGATTTACTTTCATTTTTATTAGTTTTTGAAGCTTGTGTGTAACTTTTAGTTGTATCCCTTTTTATATGCATAAACCTTTAGTCAAATTATCTGTTTTTAAATATTTCGAGTTAAAAATTTTTAAAGTAATTGGGCTAAACTGCTGAAAGAAGTAAAATTTTATTTAATACACGGAAATATTTCACTGCCTGTGCTTTTAAATATAAGTTTCCCTTAAAAAAATGAGTTTTCATTATACATTCAAATCAAAAGGAGGAATCAAGAATTTACTTGAAAGAACTCGCATTAAATCTGACCTGCTGGAAAGTACTGCCATTGCCTCCCAGGCATCAATTGTTGCTGCAGAAGAAGGTTCCACTGCATCCAAGATTGTAGATGAGGGTTCCAGATTATCAGAGACTACAGAAGACGGTTTCACTACATCCGAGGCTACAGAAGTAGGAGTCATTCCTTCCGAAATATCACCTTGTGCTGTAGTAGGTCCCAATGCTTCCGAGACTTCATATGGAGGTGTTGTTCCACCCGAGATATCAGATGGTAATGTACAAGAAGTTTCCACTACATCCGAGACTGCAGAAGGAGGTGTCATTCCGTCCGAGACATCACCTTGTGCTGTAGAAGGTTCCACTACATTGGAGACTGCAGAAGAAGGTTTCATTCTATCCGAGACATCAACTGGTGCTGTAGATGGTTCCACTACATCAGAGACTGCAGAAGGTGTCATTCTATCCGAGACATCAACTGGTGCTGTAGAAGGTCCACTACATCCGAGACTGCAGAAAGTGTCTTTCTATCGCAGATATCACCTTGTTCTGTAGAAGGTTCCTCTGCATCGGAAGCTCCAGAAGGAGATGTTATTCCAACCGCGACATCACCTTGTACTGCAAAAGGTTCCACTACATCCGAGACTGCAGAAGGACGTGTTATTCCATCCGAGACATCACCTTGTGCTGTAGAAGGAGGTTCCACTCAAGACTGCAGAAGGTGTTATTCTAACCGAGACATCAACGGCTGCTGTAGAAGAAGGTTCCACTACATCCGGGACTGCAGAAGCTGTCATTTCATCTCGGACATCACCTTGTACTGTTGAAAAAGGTTCCAGTGCATCCGAGTCTGCAGAAGGTGTCATTCTACCCGAGACATCAACTGGTGCTGTAGAAGGTTCCACTACATTCGAGACTGCAGAAAGTGTCTTTCTATCGCAGACATCACCTTGTACTGTAGAAGGTTCCACTACATCCGAGACTGCAGAAGGAGGTGTTATTCCAACCGCGGCATCACCTTGTACTGTAGAAGGTTCCACTACATCCGAGACTACAGAAGGAGTTGTTATTCCATCCGAGACATCGCTTTGTGCTGTAGAAGAAGGTTCCACTACATCCGAGACTGCAGAAGGTGTCATTCCATCCGAGACATCACATTGTGCTGTGGAAGTTTCCACTACATCCGAGACTGCAGAAGGTGTCATTCTAACCAAGATATCAACGGCTGCTGTAGAAGGTTACACTACATCTGAGTCTGCAGTAGGTGTAATTCCAGCCGATATATCAACCGGTGCTGTAAAAGAAGGTTCCAGTGCATCCGAGACTATAGAAGGTTCCACTACATCCAAGACTGCAGAATGGGACATTCCATCTCAGACATCACCTTGTACTGTTGAAAAAGGTTCCAGTGTATCGGAGTCTGCCGTAGGTGTCATTCCATCCGAGACATCACCTTGTTCTGTTGAAGATTCCACTACATTGGAGACTGCCGAAGGAGGTGTCATTCTATCCGAGACATCAACTGGTGCTGTAGAATGTTCAACTACATCAGAGACTGCAGAAAGTGTCTTTCTATCGCAGATATCACCTTGTTCTGTAGAAGTTTCCACTGCATCGGAAGCTCCAGAAGGAGATGTTATTCCAACCGCGACATCACTGTGTACTGCAAAAGGTTCCACTACATCCGACACTGCAGAAGGACGTGTTATTCCATCCGAGACATCACCTTGTGCTGTAGAAGAAGGTTCCACTGCATCGGAAGCTCCAGAAGGAGATGTTATTCCAACCGCGACATCACTGTGTACTGCAAAAGGTTCCACTACATCCGACACTGCAGAAGGACGTGTTATTCCATCCGAGACATCACCTTGTGCTGTAGAAGAAGGTTCCACTACATCCGAAACTGCAGAAGGTGTCATTCTAACCGAGACATCAACGGCTGCTGTAGAAGAAGGTTCTACTACATCCGGGACTGCAGAAGGTCTCTTTCCATCCGAGACATCAACTGGTGCTGTAGAAGGTTACTCTACATCCGAGTCTGCAGTAGGTGTCATTCCAGCCGATATATCAACTGGTGCTGTAAAAGAAGGTTCCTGTTCATCCGATACTATAGAAGGCTACACTACATCCAAGACTGCAGAAGGTGTCATTCCATCTCAGACATCACCTTGTACTGTTGAAAAAGGTTCCAGTGCATCCGAGTCTGCAGAAGGTGTCATTCTATCCGAGACATCAACTGGTGCTGTAGAAGAAGGATCCACTACATCAAAGACTGCAGAATGTGTCTTTCTATCGCAGATATCACCTTATTCTGTAGAAGGTTTCACTGCATCTGAAGCTCCAGAAGGAGATGTTATTCCAACCGCGACATCACCTAGTACTGTAGAAGGTTCCACTACATCCGAGACTACAGAAGGTGTTATTCCATCCGAGACATCACCTTGTGCTGTAGAAGGAGGTTCCACTACATCCGAGTCTGCAGAAGGTGTCATTCTATCCGAGACATCAGCTGGTGCTGTAGAAGAAGGATCCACTACATCAGAGACTGCAGAATGTGTCTTTCTATCGCAGATATCACCTTATTCTGTAGAAGGTTTCACTGCATCTGAAGCTCCAGAAGGAGATGTTATTCCAACCGCGACATCACCTAGTACTGTAGAAGGTTCCACTACATCCGAGACTGCAGAAGGAGGTGTTATTCCATCCGTGACATCACCTTGTACTGTAGAAGGTTCCACTACATCCGAGACTACAGAAGGAGTTGTTATTCCATCCGAGACATCGCCGTGTGCTGTAGAAGAAGGTTCCACTACATCCGAGACTGCAGAAGGTGTCATTCCATCCGAGACATCACATTGTGCTGTGGAAGTTTCCACTACATCCGAGACTGCAGAAGGTGTCATTCTAACCAAGATATCAACGGCTGCTGTAGAAGAAGGTTACACTACATCTGAGTCTGCAGTAGGTGTAATTCCAGCCGATATATCAACTGGTGCTGTAAAAGAAGGTTCCAGTGCATCCGAGACTATAGAAGGTTCCACTACATCCAAGACTGCAGAATGGGACATTCCATCTCAGACATCACCTTGTACTGTTGAAAAAGGTTCCAGTGTATCGGAGTCTGCAGTAGGTGTCATTCCATCCGAGACATCACTTTGTTCTGTTGAAGATTCCACTACATTGGAGACTGCAGAAGGAGGTGTCATTCTATCCGAGACATCAACTGGTGCTGTAGAATGTTCAACTACATCAGAGACTGCAGAAAGTGTCTTTCTATCGCAGATATCACCTTGTTCTGTAGAAGGTTCCACTGCATCGGAAGCTCCAGTAGGAGATGTTATTCCAACCGCGACATCACTGTGTACTGCAAAAGGTTCCACTACATCCGAGACTGCAGAAGGACCCATCCGAGACATCACCTTGTGCTGTAGAAGAAGGTTCCACTACATCCGAGACTGCAGAAGGTGTCATTCCATCCGAGACATCACCTAGTTCTGTGGAAGTTTCCACTACATCCGAAACTGCAGCAGGTGTCATTCTAACCGAGACATCAATGGCTGCTGTAGAAGGTTTCACTACATCCGGGACTGCAGAAGGTGTCCTTCTAACCGAGACATCAACGGCTGCTGTAGAAGAAGGTTCCTGTTCATCCGATACTATAGAGACTGACTGTAGAAGGTCATTCCATCTCGGAGACATCACCTTGTACTGTTGAAAAAGGTTCCAGTGCATCCGAGTCTGCAGAAGGTGTCATTCTATCCGAGACATCAACTGGTGCTGTAGAAGGATCCACTACATCAGGGACTGCAGAATGTGTCTTTCTATCGCAGATATCACCTTATTCTATAGAAGGTTTCACTGCATCTGAAGCTCCAGAAGGAGATGTTATTCCAACCGCGACATCACCTTGTGCTGTAGAAGAAGGTTCCACTACATCCGAGACTGTAGAAGGTGTCATTCCAGCCGATATATCAACCGGTGCTGTAAAAGAAGGTTCCAGTGCATCCGAGACTATAGAAGGTTCCACTACATCCAAGACTGCAGAAGGTGTCATTCCATCTCAGACATCACCTTGTACTATTGAAAAAGGTTCCAGTGTATCCGAGTCTGCAGTAGGTGCCATTCCAGCCGAGATATCAACTGCTGCTGTAGAAGGTTCTCGTGCATCCGAGACTGCAGAAGGAATTGTCATTCCATCAGAGATGTCAACTAGTGATATAAAAGAAGGTTCAACTGCATCCGAGACTGCAGAAGGTGTCAGTCCATCCGAGACATCACCTTTTGCTGTAGATGAAGGTTCCACTACATCAGAGTCTGCAGTAGGTGTCATTAAAGCCGATATAACAACTGCTGCTGTAGAAGGTTCCCGTGCATCCGAGACTGTAGAAGGAATTGTCATTCCATCAGAGACATCAACTAGTGATACAAAAGAAGGTTCCACTGTATCGGAAGCTGCAGAAAGTGTCTTTCTATCTCAGATAGCACCTTGTTCTGTCGAAGGTTCCACTGCATCGAAAGCTGCAGAAGGTGTCATTCCAACTGCGACATCACCTTGTACTGTAGAGGGTTCCACTACATCCGAGACTGCAGAAGATGTAATTCCAGCCGAGATATTAACTGGTGCTGTAGAAGGTTCCACTGCATCCGAGACTGCTGAAGAAGTGACATGCCCTCCGAGATATCAACTGATGCTGTAGAAGTAGATGCCATGGCATTCAATACATTAATGGTTGTTAAAGAAGGAAGTGCTACTGCATCCGAGGCATCAAAGAATATTGAAGAAATTACCAACCGTTCAGATGGAAGACATTCAACTGAAATGCTTTCTTGTTTGAAGGAAACGATTTGAACCAGGCAATGATTATTCACATTCTTCATTTGCCAGATACGTGAAAAAAAGAAAAGACGTCATGCAAAAGATATTACTGCGCAATAAAGAAAGTCCGGCATCTGTTCCATTAAGTATTAGTGTAAGTACTGCATCCGATGTAACAGCCTGTTCTGCGGAAAATTGCATAGCTGCTAACCAAAAGCTGTTCGATACCTTCGTAAGAAGTGTTTACAAGTTAAAAGAAACTATTACTTCGTTAATAGACGTATCGCCTTGGAAAATGCTCGAATAGAAAAACTTCACACTTCTGTGAAGAAACTAAACAAAACATCTAAAATTTTAAAATTTTCTAAGAAGACTATGGAAAATAAGACTATGGAAAAGAATCAAGACTATGGAAAAGATACACAGGAACTGAAACATGTTCAGAAGTTGTCATTCTACGCTGCAGAAAGTGCTTCTGAATTCATGTCGTCTTATTGGAGGAATCTCGCAAGACTGTCATCCGATATGCCAAGGGACCAGTTGTCTGCTTCTGAATTCATTCCATTTGATTTGATCAATCTACCAAGACAGTCATCTGATATGTCAAGGGACCAGGTGTTTGAATCTGATTGGTCATCTGCTTTGAGGAATCTATCAAGACAGGCATCAGGTATGTCAAGGGACCAGATGTGTGATACGGAAAATAATTCCGAGTCCGAAATTTTGACGAAGCTTAAATTTGCAGTGGAAAAAATTGAACGACAAAATGAGATTTTAAATTCTGACGGTTCCGTTTTAGAAAAGAAAATCAAAAATCTTACATCCACGAAAACCGAATTATATTCTCTTGAAGACTGTGAAAATCATTTAGTGCAAATAGAAGATCTGTACAGTTATGTGGAAAATTTCTTGAAAGATACGGAACAACTTTTGACTACATATAATGAATATAATGAAATTAGCTTCACAGAAGATCCGGATTTTGTTGAAAATAATAGCATATTACACGAAAGGTTTCAAGTTGGTAAATTACGACTAGGATTGACGTACATGAATTTTAATGAAAAGTTTTCACAATTTATAAGTTACAAAAACGAACTTGAATTACTTCATTCCGTATTGAAAGACAGTTTAAATTGATGATTGTACGTATAATATTGTTTTTGTAACTTCTTACAAAATACTAGTATTTTTTTTCTAATATTGTAAGAGCTATGTGGTCTTTTTTTTTGACTTTGTTTAAAGATATTTTTGTGTCATTTTACAATACAACAATAAATTGTGAAGTTTTGAATTATAGCCTTTGAATAAATTATAAAGGGATAACGTAATCGACTTCTTTTTGAATCCAAGAAACATTCTTTTACATTACAATTGTATATCTTGAAAAGGTTGGTTGAAGTTAATATATATTTTAAGAGAATTGTTTGATTAGTATGTAAAAACAGCAGGACTAGTTGCTTAGAATGAGGATATTTTAGGAATCTAATTAACATTATTATATTTTACATCTCTACTAGCCAATAGTTCACTATCAAGATATGTCGATTCTAAAGCTATCTATAACAGATGGGAACATCACACAAAATAAAAATATATATATCTAAATAAAACCTATATATGCATAGAGATTTATATAAAAACATAATAAATCATATAAATAAACAATTTACATCAAACACACAAAAGTACCTTACATTTATTTCGGATGTTTCGTAGGTTCGTTAACTTTTCAAACACAAGTACAATTTATTATTAGTTACGATTTAAAATTGAATCTTAACTAAAAACTTCATAATTTATTTTTTAAGCTAAAATAAGCTATTGCGTTAAATTGAGATTTAATTTTTGTGATCTCCCGTTGATTTTATATATTTTTTTACTTCAATTGATTAGAGTAACAAACAATATAGAAATGGATTGTATAATTTCTTGAAAAGACTGATTAAAGTTATTTTTAACTTTATTTTTGGAAGGGAAAAGATTGGTTTTGCTTCATTTTTATGTTATTGCTCAGAACATAACATGATATGTCCATTAGGTTTATGGAGGTAAATAGAGGTAAGCGCCACTATTAAATGATTTTGATGATAGATTTATATATATATATATACATATACTTGTATTAGATGATTAATTTGGCTTCACTTTTACAAATTACGATTTAAAAATTGAATCTTAAATAAAATTTCATAATTAAGTTATTTTTAAGCTGAAATAAGCTGTTGCGTTAAATTGAGATTTAATTTTGTGATCTCTTGTTAATTTGATGCATTTCTTACTTCAATTGATTAGAGTAACATACACAATTCAGTATAGAAAAGAATTAAAGTTGTATAACTTCTTGAAAATAATAATTAAAGTTTATTTCACACTTTATTGTTTGGGGAGAAAAACAATGATTTTGCTTCATTTTTACGTATTATTCGGGTATAATGAGTTTTCCATTGGGTTTATGGAGGTAAATACAGTTAAGCCCTCTGCTGCTTTGGTGATTTTGATGATTGATTTATATTACTATATTAATAGTAATTACTATATTATTGGCTTTATATTATACTCCCTTTAGGTGATTTTGATTATTTTTGTGGGTATTAAATTGAGATTTAATTTTGAGATCTCTCGTTAAATTGATATTTTTTACTTCATTTGATTAGAGTACCGCACAAAATTCAATATAGAAAATGAATTGTATAACTTCTTAAGAAGACTGATTTAAGTTAATTTCTTTAGGGGCGAAACACTGATTTTGTTACAGTTGTACATATTGCGCCTACTCTGCTATTGCGAATTTTCGACCAATGTTTGCTACAGAAAAAATTCCCTCCGTTTAAAATGCATGGATAAATTATAGTTTAAAAAAACAACTAAAAAACCCGCTTTTAGAGTTAATCAAACTAAAAGTAAAAAATAATTGTTAAATAAGATGATGACGAGGAAAATGAATGTCACTGTTCTAAAACCGTGGGGTGCTCGATATCAGTAGTTATAATTTTTAACTAATTTCGTTCCGAAATGCAGAGTTAGTTTAAAAAATGTCATACAAAGCACCCCACGCTTTTATAACGGTGACATTCATTTTCTCGTCAGTAATTTTATTCTTATGTTATCAATTATTTTTTAGTTTGATTAACTCTAAAGGAGAATTTTTTAGTGTTTTTAAACTACAATATTTAAATGATGTCCCGGTACGGAGGACTGGAACTATAGTTCTTACAATAATTTAATTGTGAGTAAAACAAAGTCTAAATGCGAATATGTTGAGCTAGCCAGGATTCGAACGGGGAATCTCTTGATCCGTAGTCAGGCTCGTTATCCGTTGTGCCACTGTCCCACTTCTTAACCTTGAATGTCTTGGGTACTTTCATTCTACATGGGTTGAATTGCTATTCATAAGTTAAAATAAAATCACTATTCCTTACGATCCTAATCATGATGAGATAATAAACTTATCAAAATATTTTAGTGTCGTCGGTCCTTGATAAGTCTACAACATTTAAATTAAATCTGTTCGCTTAAAAGTAGGGCAAAATCGAGCCCAAAGAGTCAGTTCCAAACAAACAAACATACAGGTGAAACTAATAAAAGCGTATTAAAAAATTAATAAATTCGTTGCTCTATTTTTATATCAATCTATTTTAAGATCACATTTTAAGGCGGGCCTGAATGGTCGAGTGACCAGCGCTCTGGCGCTCGGTACCACAGGTTTCGGGTTCGTGTCCCGGCGGTGCCATGGTTGTTTGTAGTGGTTCGAAATCCACTTTAAAAAGTAGGTCCCTGTCTAATATGATCGCGTTGCGGGGGCTTTGTTACTCTGCGGTTTATCTTCAGGTTACACTCGCCCCCTGGGTAATACAAAGTGAGTACGGTTGTGCAGCACTTGCCTTAAGGCATCCAAGACCAAGCTATTTGTGTTTGCCAGCTGCATTAGAAAGAAAGTATACTGAAGGCGTATTAACGATGGTCCAATTCTGAAAGATTAAGTAAGTTAAAGATTAAGTAAGTTGTAGGTGTAAGCAAAAGACCTATTAATGTTGCATCATAGTGAATTAAGGGGAAATTTTAATTAGTACTGGGAAGTAGGAATCCTAGACAACATCTCTAACATCCAAAAGAAGCAAAGCCAAACTTGAAGAAATTAACAAGAAAATCTGTACACCTTATGCTGAAGAGTAAGAAATTATTATTTTATTTATAAGAGCCATAGAATGTAGAATACAAGAACTATTTCTCTGCAGTTTGTTTGTTGTTTCTTATCCAATTTGGTCGATAGCAACATCTAGGCCAAGCCCACTAAGCCGGATGTGGGCGTACCGGTTAAGGAATTCCTATGTGGTTTTTAAGAAACACGAAAATCTCCACATCTTAATTTAGTTAAAACATTAGCACTATAAAATGCTAATGTTCGGTACAATTAGGTTTGGTTTGTTTCGTCGCTCTACGGTCATCTTGTGCGCACGAGGGCTAAACAGACCGGGACCTACAATTTAAAATGGATTCCGAACCACTACAAACATCCATGCACCGACGGGAATCGAACCCGAAACCTGTGGTACCGAGTGGTACAATTAGGAGAGTCCGTTGGCGATGCCCCGAAATTAAAAGTTAAAGTTAAAACATTTTAAGCTAAAATAAAATTAACTAAAAAATATAAAAATAAAAGATACATAAAGTACATCAAAATTACAAAATTTCATAACAGTAACCAGTGACACAAACAATAGCAAACAAACATACAAAATGAGTCTTCAATTGTAGCTTTTCAGGTTCCCGGTAGATGGCGCGGGGGGGATACTCTTGCGGGAAATTAGTCCAGCAATTCTCCGCCTCTTTTTAGCCGCTGAAATTGTCGGCCAATAGGAAGAGCGCAATTCAACTACGAAAAATCAAAAATCAGGGCCGACGGGCGTACCGGTTACGGAGTTCCTATGTGGTTTTACGAACCACGAAAACCATCACATCTTAAAGTAGTTAATGCATTAACACAAAAAAATGAAGTTGCTTAAATTATTAAATAAAAATATTTAAAAAAAAAATTATATATTAAAAAGTATTAAGAAAATCATCTCTTGCTTCAGAACAATTAAAGCACGACTTCTAAAAAGCTAAAGCTATTGGTACAATTAAGAGTCCGTTGGCGATGCCCAAAAATTAAAAGTTAAAGTTTAAAATTTTAAGCTAAATAAAAATTAAAATAAACGGAATTAAAAATAAAAATTAAAAAATAAAAGGATACATAAAAGTTCCTTAAAAATTCAATATTACATAGCAGCAACCAGCCACACAGACAAAGTAAACAAAAATACAAAATAGATCTTCAATTTCAGCTTTCAGATTCGCCGGTAGATGGCGCCATCATTCTGGTTTCTGGTACAATTAAAAAAACCCAACCAAAGTCGGGAAAAGCAGTTTTTTTTCTTTTTTTTAATTTGATTCTTATTTTTTTAAAATAAGTAAAAATGGCATTATAAGTATTTAAAATTTAAGGTTTGAAGAAATTAAATTATTAAAAATTAAAAATTAAAATCAAAGTTTAAAAGGTTAAGAATTAAAGCAATTAAACAGGATTAATAAAATTTACAGAGTAATTTAGCCAATAAAGCTGTTACAGTAGACTATTGTTTAGAGTTAAAATGTAAACAAACAATGAGTAAATTAAGAAAAGTTTCTCGAAATAAGTTTAAGATTAATTTAAAACTATTACAATTAAAAATTTAAAAGTCAGATAGCCATGTTCTAAATTAGGGTGCACATCGTAGCAATTAATTAATATTTAAATGCCAAAGATTGCCTCAGTTTCGCTTGAATTGATCGACGTAGCTAGAGTCCAGCCACACTGGCAACTAGCAACTGGCGTACCGTTTACGGAGTACCAACAGAGGGAAATACCCCCTTATACCTCCTCATCTTAATTCATAGATATGCTTGGAATTCTAATTGGCTGCTTTAATGTTAGTAAATAAATAAAAGGTAAAGTTTCTAAAAACCCCAAATTAAAGTGGTACTCAAAAAAAATTAAAAAATACTATTGACATAAGAGTAAAATACAAAATAAAATAAGTTAAAAGTTAACTTTTAAATTCGGTACAATTAGGGACCAGTTGTCGATGCCATAATACTATTGAAAACGTAAACAAACTTGAATACAGTACAGTGAAAGGATTATGCTGAACGGTGGGAGCCAATGGATGATCTGAAAAGCAAATTGATAAAAGTCCCCCCCAAAAAAAAAGGCTGATCTCAGAACAGAAGTTCTTTTTATATTTTTTATTAGCGTTTTTAATTTTATAATTTTTATATCCACGGAGGTAGAATCAGCTGTACAACCGTCGCGGAATAAATTCCACAACTTTTCTTCAATGCCCGGAAAGACTCCCAGCGCGTATCGTAGATAGCTCTGGGCCTTATTTTGGAGCTCGCCACACCTGGATGGTAGACAGGTATTTGTCTTATCTGGGGCCATTTGCGAATCTGAGGGCATTTGGAATGAAAGGATTTAGAAATTTTGAAAATATAGTCCATAATAGGATCAAGATCAAGGTATCTGTGGAGTTGCTTCCTTCTGATAAACCACGTAGCATTAACTATCATAGCTATCTGATTATTTTGAAAAACTTGCAGCTTCTTCAAGTTTGTGATTGAGGAGGATTCTCAAATGGGACATCCGTATAAAAGAATTGGTCGAAGGATTGATTTGTAGAGCAAAACTTTTATGTCTGATCGTTCGCCTGCTTTTTAGCTCAACGCTAGCAGCAATTGCTTTGGCAACTACTTTGGTAAAATGGGTATTAAAATTCAATTTGGAGTCTAAAACCAATCCAGGCACTTGTACTCAGTAACGCAGGGGACTGGTTGACCGAAAAGAGTGACATATAAAATAGAACCAACGTTTCTCTTTCATGTCAACAGGACACACGCAAAAATCCTACCCGGGGTAGAAGATAGCTCTCTGCCCTATCCTCTACTTCCAGGGATTGGCAAACGTTTTCGGTCGTGGGCCAAAAATCGAAACAAAAAAGTTTGGTGGGCCGAGATAAATTTTTCTAAAATTTTAAAAACAATATACAGTATTACAATTTAAATATATTAATGATATGAATGGAATTGCGATTTCATTTTTAAAAGTTCCTTATAGTGAGGTTCGAAGTGAGATGTACGGAAGTGATTTTAAGGAACGAGGCTAAATGCACATCTGCCTGTATGGGTGGAGCTGAAAATGAGCTGTCTGCCACATGTGAAGTCTAATTCACCTATACTGGACTCCCTATGTTTGCTCCCCGTGAAAGAGATAACGCTTGTTGGCGCCAATCTACAGCTATAACTAACAAAGAACTTCCGCTTTTAATACTTTACCGATAGAAAGCTGTCTGTGCTTGCTATTT
Source organism: Caerostris extrusa (assembly GCA_021605095.1). Classification (NCBI taxonomy): domain Eukaryota; kingdom Metazoa; phylum Arthropoda; class Arachnida; order Araneae; family Araneidae; genus Caerostris; species Caerostris extrusa. The sequence continues at coordinate 29,539 of BPLR01000446.1, read as the reverse complement.
CCGTAGATTTATGTTTCGTAGAACAAAAATAAAGTAAAAAGATCATCAGTCCTTTGAAAAATAATATTTAATCAAAGTAGAAAAGGAGATGGATATTTACTATATAAATATATATTTCTTTTAATTTGCCTCGGACCGGCAAATTTAAATTCTATTTGCGGCCTGATAGAACTTTCCGGCAGACCAATTTTAATTTTAATTTTTTAAACCAATGAAAGCGCTCCGCTCGGTTTTGTTGCCCGGCTCTGACTCTTGTTCTCTCCTTACCTTTCGAACCCCTTTATCTACACATCTGAGTTCTTTTTCTGACTAGATTCTAAAATCTAGCCTATTAAAACTCATCAAAGTGCAAAGGATTTAAAATCTAAAAATTTTTATTCTATTCTCCATAATTTTCACAATATATATTATTCTATTTTTAAACTCCTGAGCTATGGCTCATACTAATTTTTTTCTTCTTTCTAATGCAGTTGGCTAACACTTAGACAGCTCGTTCTTGGATGCCTTAAGGCAAGTGCTGCACACACGTACTCACTTTGCATTACCCAGGGAGCGCGTGTAACTTGAAGATAAGCCACGGACGAGGAGTAACAATGCCCCCGCAACACTCTACGATCCTATTAGACCGGGACCTACTTTTTAAAGTGTATTCCGAACCACTACAAACATCCATGGCACCGCCGGGACTCGAAACTGAGCACCCATAATATTACTATTCTTATAATTATTTACTTTCTCTCTTATGTTTAGTTCTCTTAAAGTTAACAATTTTATTATTAAATTAAGCAAAAGGAGGTGCGGGGATTCCTGTCCCCGGCACTCCATAACCACACTGTTTCCTGGTGGCCAAGTGGCTAGTGCTCTGGCCTTTGGTATCCCAGGTTACAGGTTCGAATCCTGGCGGTGGAATGACTGCTTGTTAGTGGTTCGGAATCCACGTTAAACTGTAGGCCCCGGTCTGTTTAGCCTAACGTGTGCACAAGATGACCGTAGAGCGACAAACCAAATCATAACCACACTACCTTTGCTTTTGTTAGAAAAAACAGAATGGCTTTCGGACTTTACATTTTTCGCAGATCTTATTTGTCATATAAACAACTTGAATGTCAAGATTCAAGGGAAAAATCAATTTATCGACGATATCTGGGCCCATCTCAAAGCTTTTAAAATGTTAATAATAAAATGTTTTAAATGTTAAATGTTTGCTGGACAGCTTGTTAAGAACGACTTGTCTCATTTCCCGAGGTTAAATTCAATACAGTGAAGAGCAGCTCAAGAATTATGAAGATGGCTTGAAAAAACAGCATTTTGAGTTCGAACGCAGATTTCAATATTTCAGTGCCATTCAAACACAATTGGATATTTTTACCATGCCTTTCAACGTAAATTGTGAAGCAGTGAGGCCAGATTTGCAGGTTGAATGAATTGAGTTACAATCTAACAATCATCTCAAGTTGTTGTTTCTAAATATGCCAAAGTTAGAGTTTTACAAATCATTATCGAAAGTAAGTTTCATAAATTTAATATATCACGCCTAGGGCCTGACTGGCCGAGTGGCTAGCGCTCTGGCGGTCCGTACCACAGGTTTCGGGTTCAAATCCCGGTGGTGCCATGGATGTGTGTGTAGTGGTTCGGAATCCACTTTAAACCGTAGGTCCCGGTCTAATTTGAGCGTTGCGGGGGCATTGTTACTCCGCGTCCGTGGCTTATCTTCAAGTTACACGGGCCCCCTGGGTAATGTAAAGTGAATAACGTCTGTGCAGTGCTTACCTTAAGGCATCCAAGACGTCCATGTCTGTTTGCCAGCTGCATTGGAAAAAATTGGTTTGCATTGTTTTCCCCACGCCCAGAAAATCAGTGCTATTTTTCTTCATCTTATATATGTGAACAAGTGTTTCCAACTATGAACCTTAGAAAGAATTATTTCAGAAGTAGACTGATAGATGAGCATTTAGCCTCGTTCCTTAGAATCAGTACATCTGACTTTGACTCTCAATATAAGGGAACTTTTAAAAATGAAATCGCAATTTCATTAACTTATTTAAATTGTAATGCTTGTATATTGTTTTTAAAATTTTAGAAAAATTTATAATGGCCCGCCAAACTTTTTTTTTTTTTTCAATTTTTGGCCCGAGACCGAAAATGTTTGAGCATACCTGGTCTAAGAGGTAATTTGAAAACAAATGAAGAAACGATGTTCATTTTCTAGTCATTTTTTATTACACAATATTATTTACGAATACATTTACAATAATTAATTATGTAAATAGATTCATTGTCCCGTTGCGTCATGCAGCTATCCGCTCTCTGCCAACCTTGCTCTCTAGCGACCTGCCGCGGATTGGTGGCCAACCGGCTAGCGCTCTGGCCTCTGATACCACAGGCTTCAGGTTCGCATCCTGGCAGAGGTATGTATGATTCTTAGTAGTTTGGATTCCACGTTAAACTATAGGTTCCGATCTAATTAGGATAAAGTGCGCATGAATTGACCGTATTATTAGCAGATGGCGTCACTGAACCATATATGTAGTTTGGGAGTTTTCCCCATGTATGGGCTTAAACTGTAAGTCCCGTTCTAATTAGCCAAAAATGTGCCCGAATTGATCGTATCAATATCAGAGGGCGTCACAGAACCGTAAGTGTAGATTGGGAGTTTTCCCCATGTCCGGTCTTAAACTGTAGGTCCCGATCTAATTAGGGTAAAGTGTGCACGAATTGACCGTATTATTAGCAAATGGCGTCACTGAACTGTATGTGTAGATTTGGAGTTTTTCCCATGTGTGGGCTTAAACTGTAGGCTTCGATCTAATTAGTCTAAAGTGTGCAAAAAGTAATCTTAGAATGAAAAATCAAACCAAGCTTATCTGTATGAGCAATGAAATCTGATCTTTGACGTCAGGAGATTTGGTTTGATTTGTCATTCTACGGTTACTTTTTGCACACTTTAGGCTAATTAGATCGGGACCCTACAGTTCAAGCCCACACATGGAGAAAACTCCCAATCTACACATACCGTTCAGTGACGCCATCTGCTAATTGGATTAGCTGACAAACAAATTCTACATAAATAGGTTAATTATTTGAAATATAACACAATTCAATAATTCGTCAATTTCTTAGAAAAAGAAACCTTACAGCTAGACTAAGGATTTAAAGGATGTAAAGATTTAGAAAACAATTACATCAAGAGGCGATATTGGATTTAGATTAAATCAGGTACAGTTGGAATCCTAGATTGATATCCCACTGTGTTATGTGAAATTAGGTATAGATATCTAATCTCGATAACACATATTTGTTAAGGCAAACAATTTTGCAATTTAAAAAAATAATGAAACAGTTCTTCAGCATATTCAACCAATTATTAAGAAATAAAACTTAAAAAGCGACTTAAAAATTTCAAACAAATTTTTAAATGTTTCGTTATTGAAAAATATGGAGTTTCTGCAAAAAGAAAATAATGCCGTTTTATTGAAAAAAAAAAAAAATTGATGAAAAAATATTCTTTTGAAGTTTTTGCTAACTTTCCTAACATGGCTGGATTCTCTATGTCCATATATTATTTTAAGCAATAGTGATTTTCTGTGCAAAATTTCGATATGGAAAATGGATGAGTTTTTCAAAAGTTTTCATTGCGCTACTTAATAGGCTGACTGGGGTAGAAGTTTAAATCCTATTAAACTTGGGGCTTGGTTGAGTTTTAGTAATATGATGACATTAACTGTTTTCTAGGTGCCTGAGAAGTGACGAAATTTATTGCATTTGTTGAAAATTTCGTTTAAGTTAATTATTTTGTATAGAATTCTTACATGCAATATTTTGTACACACAGCAATATTTTGTACGGGATTCTAAATTTCCTGATGTTGAATCATTTGTTTGTATTATTTGTTTATCAATTGGTGTGAAGATTATATTCAATCATTCGTTTGCACTCATGACATCAACTGGTGTGAGGATTATGTTGAAACATTTGTTGCACTCATGACATCAACTGGTGTAAGCATTATGTTGAATCATTTGTTTGCACTCAGGACATCAAGTGGTGTGAGGATTATTTTGAATCATTTCTTTGCACTCAGGACATCAACTGGTGTGAGGATTATGTTGCATCATTTGTTTGCACTCAGGACATCAACTGGTGTGAGGATTATGTTGAAACATTTGTTTGCACTCATGACATCAACTGTTGTGAGGATTATGTTGAAACATTTGTTTGCACTCAGGACATCAACTGGTGTGAGGATTATGTTGAATCATTTGTTTGCACTCAGGACATCAACTGGTGTGAGGATTATGTTGAAACATTTGTTTGCACTCATGACATCAACTGGTGTGAGGATTATGTTGAATCATTTGTTTGCACTCAGGACATCAAGCGGTGTGAGGATTATTTTGAATCATTTGTTTGCACTCAGGACATCAACTGGTGTGAGGATTATGTTCAATCATTTGTTTGCACTCATGGCATCAACTGGTGTGAGGACTACGTTGAAACATTTGTTTGCACTCAGGACAGCAGCTTGTGTGAAGATTATGTTCAATCATTTGTTTCACTCATAACATCAACTGGTGTGAGGATTATGTTGAATCATTTGTTTGCACTCATGACATCAAGTGGTGTAAGGATTATTTTGAATCATTTATTTGCACTCATGACATCAACTGGTGTGATGATTATGTTGAATCATTTGTTTACACTCAGGACATCAGCTTGTGTGAGGATTATGTTCAATCATTTGTTTCACTCATGACATCAACTGGTGTGAGGATTATGTTGAATCATTTGTTTGCACTCAGGACATCAAGTGGTGTGAGGATTATTTTCAATCATTTGTTTGCACTCAGGACATCAACTGGTGTGAGGATTATGTTCAATCATTTGTTTGCACTCATGGCATCAACTGGTGTGAGGATTATGTAGAAACATTTGTTTGCACTCAGGACATCAACTGGTGTGAGGATTATGTTGAATCATTTGTTTGCACTCAGGACATCAACTGGTGTGAGGATTATGTTGAATCATTTGTTTGCACTCAGGACATCAAGCGGTGTGAGGATTATTTTGAATCATTTGTTTGCACTCAGGACATCAACTGGTGTGAGGATTATGTTCAATCATTTGTTTGCACTCATGGCATCAACTGGTGTGAGGATTATGTTGAAACATTTGTTTGCACTCAGGACAGCAGCTTGTGTGAGGATTATGTTGAATCATTTGTTTCACTCATGACATCAACTGGTGTGAGGATTATGTTGAATCATTTGTTTGCACTCAGGACATCAAGTGGTGTAAGGATTATTTTGAATCATTTATTTGCACTCATGACATCAACTGGTGTGATGACTATGTTGAATCATTTGTTTACACTCAGGACATCAGCTTGTGTGAGGATTATGTTCAATCATTTGTTTCACTCATGACATCAACTGGTGTGAGGATTATGTTGAATCATTTGTTTGCACTCAGGACATCAAGTGGTGTGAGGATTATTTTGAATCATTTGTTTGCACTCAGGACATCAACTGGTGTGAGGATTATGTTCAATCATTTGTTTGCACTCATGGCATCAACTGGTGTGAGGATTATGTTGAAACAATTGTTTGCACTCAGGACATCAACTGGTGTGAGGATTATGTTGAATCATTTGTTTGCACTCAGGACATCAACTGGTGTGAGGATTAAGTTGAATCATTTGTTTACACTCAGGACATTAACTGGTGTGAGGATTATGTTGAAACATTTGTTTGCACTCATGACATCAAGTGGTGTGAGGATTATTTTGAATCATTTGTTTGCACTCAGGACATCAACTGGTGTGAGGATTATGTTGAAACATTTGTTTGCACTCAGGACATCAACTGGTGTGAGGATTATGTTGAATCATTTGTTTGCACTCAGGACATCAACTGGTGTGAGGATTATGTTGAAACATTTGTTTGCACTCATGACATCAACTGGTGTAAGGATTATGTTGAATCATTTGTTTACACTCAGGACATTAACTGGTGTGAGGCTTATGTTGAAACATTTGTTTGCACTCATGACATCAACTGGTGTAAGGATTATGTTGAATCATTTGTTTGCAGTCAGGACATCAAGTGGTGTGAGGATTATTTTGAATCATTTGTTTGCACTCAGGACATCAACTTGTGTGAGGATTATGTTGAATCATTTGTTTGCACTCATGGCATCAACTGGTGTGAGGATTATGTTGAAACATTTGCTTGCACTCAGGACATCAACTGGGGGTGAGGATTATGTTGAATCATTTGTTTGCACTCAGGACATCAAGTGGTGTAAGGATTATTTTGAATCATTTATTTGCACTCATGACGTCAACTGGTGTGATGACTATGTTGAATCATTTGTTTACACTCAGGACATCAGCTTGTGTGAGGATTATGTTCAATCATTTGTTTGCACTCATTACATCAACTGGTGTAATGATTATGTTGAATCATTTGTTTACACTCAGGACATCAGCTTGTGTGTGGATTTTGTTCAATCATTTGTTTCACTCATGACATCAACTGGTGGGAGGATTATGTTAAATCATTTGTTTACACTCAGGACATCAGCTGGTGTGAGGATTATGTTGAATTATTTGTTTGCATTCAGGGCATCAACTGATGTAAAGATTTTGTTGAATCATTTGTTTGCACTCAAGACATCAATTGGTGTGAGGATTATGTGGAATGATGATTCGGGTTATTGTATTCTTGATAAGATTGATTTGATCAACGTCATAGGTTTCTGAGTTTTCTTTAAAGAATAATTCCAAAGAGAATACTAATCCAGTAATTCCAAGGAGGGTTGTATTCTTAGTGAAGTGCTTGTTAATGGTGTATAGTGAGTTTACCTCCGGATTTCTGACAATAAATTCTGAAATGTGTAATTTAAAATATTATAATTTTTTTTTACTTTATTTCGTTTTGGAGCCTGTTTTGTTCTTGTTTATATTGAGGATATCTGTGGTTTTTTTACTGTAAGATTTCTAGAAAAAGTTAATAGTATATTGATTTAATTCTCTTGGATTTTAATAAAGGTAACCTTGGAAAGGTGGATGGCTATGTTAATTACACAATTGAATTCGTTTAATGCTGATCGATATCATGTACATTTGAAATGGAGGATTTCCTGGGGTGGCTTAGGATAAAATATTGTTGAAGATGCTCCTATTGGAAATTGTTAAAGAATTGTATTATATGGAAAGAGAGCGATTTTGATAGACTTCAATTATGATTGAATTGGGGTTAAAATATCTGATGTTTACGGTGCTGGGGTTGAAAATATTGGACAGACCAGGGTAGGATTACAAAGAAGAATATAGAAATAACTTAGAACAGTTCTAGTGCTATTACATTAAAGATGTTCTGTAGTCGAAGAGAACATTTGAATTCAGAACATGCAGTGTGTATTTTCTAAAATTTTCGATGTTAAAATTCTTTAATTTTTAAAATCACTGCATTTTATATGCATGAAAAACTCCTTTTTACAAATGAATTAAGAGACTCATTTTATTTTCTTTATAATCAGGAACTGTAAAAATTGAGATCAAGCAATCAATAAATGAACATCAATGTAAAAACAAAATCAAGTGAAATCAAGAAAAAGTATGTTATATATAGAAGTGTTGTGAATGAAAAGTTTCTATATAAACCTATACCAATTTTGATTCAAGATTACTGCATCAAGGCTAAAAAACTTGTGTTGTCTTTAAAAATGGATCATAAACGAAGATCGATCTCCCAATATCTTGAGGAAGTGACTGCAGAAATAGAAAAAACTACTGTACTTTTATCGGATGTTTTTCATTGCATACAAAGCAAAAGTGGGGATGTAGTAGATACGTCGCTCATTATTGAAAATTTGACTGCAACTGATTGCAAAGTTCGAGAGTTGGAGTGCATAAATTTGCTCGGAAGTCTGCTAGATCACAGAAAAAGTATAGAGGATTTAAAGGGCTTGTATGAGATGACCGTGCTCGAAGTGCAGAATAATAATCTTCCTACTTTATTGGACAGACTGGAAAAGGACATGAAGTCGAAAATAAGAGATTTGTTGGAGAATGTGGAATGCAAACAATTCGAGGTTAATAAATATATGATGAAAGTTCAATTGCGCCAAGAAGTCCTGAAGTATTCCATGGATGAATAACTTTGGTTCTTACTTCACGAATATATGTACCGATTTAATAGCTCTATTACGAAGTTTTCACAGCAGAATCGAAAAAATAATTTTCTACTGATTTTTAATGTAGAATATTTTAATTGAATTTAGCTTTCTGTGCAAATGAATATTTTTTCTATTAATGGTTATTTTAAATATACTTTGAAGTTATTTAAAGTGATTTTTAAAATTTCATATTTGCAATGAATGAAATTGATCATTTTATAAATCAAAAGCAGATTTTTAACTGGTGAATTTGAAATGTTCAATTTGAGCTTTTTGATAGCACTGGACAGATGTTAATGGAACTTATCATTTCCCCAATCGAAAGCAGCTTTTTTAACTGATGAATTTGAAATAGTCAATGTTGATGTTATGTTGTTGTTTTTTTGCATTATTAGTAGTAAATATTGTCATTTTGCAATCGTGAATTCGTTTATCATATTGTATGATTGCTTTGGAATTTAACTTTATTTATAATTTGATATTAAATGTTTTATAATACAGGATCAAATTTCTTTATTTAGATTAGTGTTACTTTAATGCACAGTTATGACATAGAAATAAATGTTTAATTTTTAACGTATTTAATTTTAATTATTAATGTTTTTAAAACACAAAATTGTAGAATAAATATATTACGTATAATTAAATTAGTCTTTAAATGTAAAACTTTTGCAATAAACCTATTATAAGGCAAGTTACTGTCTATTATGGAATCCATGACATCTGAAAGTCTTCGTGTATATCCAATTATATTTTCCATTGACAAATATTTGCAGAATAAATTGAATTATATAATTATACATAAAATTATAAATTATTACTGTTGAATATAAATTAAAATTAAAATTATTACTGTTGAATATAAATTAAAATTAAAATTATTACTGTTGAATATGAATTAAAATTAAAATTACTACTGTTGAATATGAATTAAAATTAAAATTATAAATTACTACTGTTGAATATGAATTAAAATTACTACTTAAAATTATAAATTACTACTGTATGAATATGAATTAAAATAAATTAAAATTATAAATTACTACTGTTGAATGTAAATAAAAATTAAAATTATAAATTATTACTGTTGAAATAAATAAAAATTAAAATTATAAGTTATTACTGTTGAATATAAATAAAAATTAAAATTATAAATTAAAATTATAAATTATTACTGTTGAATATAAATAAAAATTAAAATTGTAAATTATTACTGTTGAATATAAATAAAAAATTAAAATTGTAAATTATTACTGTAGAATATAAATAAAAATTAAAATTATAAATTATTACTGTTGAATATAAATAAAAATTAAAATTGTAAATTATTACTGTTGAATATAAATAAAAAATTAAAATTGTAAATTATTACTGTAGAATATAAATAAAAATTAAAATTATAAATTATTACTGTTGAATATAAATAAAAATTAAAATTGTAAATTATTACTGTTGAATATAAATAAAAATTAAAATTGTAAATTATTACTGTTGAATATAAATAAAATTAAAATTGTAAATTATTACTGTTGAATATAAATTAAAATTATTAATTATTACTGTCGAATATAAATTAAAATTATTAATTATATACATTAAATATTTTATTATTTAATTACAAAATTATAAATTAATAAATAAAGAATAAATTTATTATGTAATTACGCAATAAACTTAATTTAAGGTAAATTACTGTCTATTATGAAATTCAGGACAACTGAAAGTCTGATGACAAACCTTTTGTTAAATAGCTATAACCGACAAGTTATTTTAAGAATTCTATTATTATTTAGGGAATATGGCATTATATGGTTGTGAAGAATTTTTTTAGGAAATAGGATGTTTGGTATTCTCATTAGAGTTTAACGAAGATCATTGGCAGTGTCAGCTACCACACATTTCTGTCTTGATGTTAGGAAGACGGTAGTTAAGTTCGTCATGGTGGAGAGATATGACAAAGCTCAGAATACAAAAAGGAAAAATAGAGTATTAAAAGTAAATACTACTTTTATTATTATTTACTAAAAAGTTTTAATGGAAAAAATGTTGAAGTATTTGTACAGTTAGTTAAAGAAAAAAGTCGATATCAATATTTATAGAAAACTCACAAAAAATAAAATTATTTGAGTAGAATATTATGTAGTTTTCTGGGACTTTTGGGATTTTTTTGGATTTTGAATATCGTAATTGTGAATTCTGTTTAGAAGTTTATTTGGATTATTAGATACATTTACAAAAAAAATTTGTAGTAAGTTTGTGAATAAAGGATTTATTACAAAAAGGATATTAAGAGCGTAAAGAACAGCTTGTTTGGTATTTTAAAGATATTTCATTTATCTAAGTCCAGAATTATAATTGAATCTAATTATCTAATCAATCAATCATCTAATTGTTAATTTAACAGTTTAAAACTAAGGTACTTATCGTATTAATGCTACCTTGGCTACAGATTTGGCGGTTTTTAAGAGTCGGCAATGTAACAGCTATAGATTTGCTGATTTTTGAAGCCAATTTTTAGTGCTACGAAAATGCGTATTTGGGATTTGCCGGAAACAGAACAAGATGCAATTTTATTTTTCAGGAGCGAAATATTTTACCAAAAAACGAAAATGTCCCAATTCCCATGACATGAAACTTCATTTTCGTAAACGCAAGTTTTGGAAATGCAATTTCAGTCAGTGTGCTTATCATGTGGGACTCAGAAAAGACAACTGGTTTGAGGGAAGCAGAATTTAAAAAACCGCCAAATCTGTAGCTGCGGTTGGCGTTCAAAAGATAACTGCGTGCGCGTGCGAATAACAAGATTGCTCTTTATTGGCGCAACTGTAGCCAAGGTAGCGTTAATACGAAAGTACCAAAACTAATTAAAGTTTAAGAAAACACAATTTGCTGAAAATTGTGTATATTAGCACTGCTTGGTAGAAATAAATGTCTTCCAGTTGTTAACACGAGTAGTGTAAGTATTGTATTAGTTCACTTTATTTTTTTTATCGATATGATATATAAATCTTATCCATTTAATTTTACTTTGTAAAACGTAAAAAGAAATTTGCAAGAGAGGCATGAACATTTTCAATCGCATAATATAGGAAGTTACTCGTACGCGACTTAATATATACCTTGTGTGTTGTACTTTTGCCCCAGTTTATTCAACAATTAAACATATTGTACGTATCCCCAAAAAATTAATAGTTTAAAAAAACTAAAAAACACGCTTTTAGAGTTAGTCAAACTAAAAAATAATTGTTCCCATCAGAATAAAATGACTGACGAGAAAATGAATGTCACTGTTCTAAAAGCGTGGGGTGCCCGATATATTTAATTTTTCACTATCTTCATTCCGAAATGCAGAGTTAGTTTATGAACTTATGAAGAGCAATCTAACCCATGTAGAATGAAAGTACCGAAGACTTTCAAACTTACGTGGGACAGTGGCAAAATGGATAACGTGCCTGACTACGGATCAGGGAGATTCCCTGTTCGAATCCTGGCTGGCTCGACATATTCGCCTTTTAGCCTTTGTTTTACCCACAATTCAATTATTGTAAGAACTATAGTTCCAGTCCTCGGTACCGCGACCTCATTTAAATAGTATAGTTTAAAAAACACGCTTTTAAAGTTAATCAAAATAAAAAGTACAAAAATAATTGTTAACATAATAAAATGACTGACGAGAAAATGAATGTCACTGTTCTAAAAGCGTGCTGTGCTCGATATCAATCGTTATGATTTTTTACTAGTTTCATTCCGAAATGGAGAGTTAGTTTAAAAATGTCGTACAAAAAACACCCCCGCTTTTAGAACAGGGACATTCATTTTCTCGTCAGTCACTTTATTCTTATGGTAACAATTATTTTTTACTTTGACTAACTCTAAAAGCGTGTTTTTTTTTGAGTTTTTTTAAACTATTAATTTATTTTTACTTTTTAGTTTGATTAACTCTAAAAGAATGTTTTTTAGTACTTTTAAACTATAATATTTAAATGAGGTTCCGGTACGGAGGACTGGAACTATAGTTCTTAGAATAATTTAATTGTGAGTAAAACAAAGGCGAATATGTCGAGCCAGCCCGGATTCGAACAGGGAATCACCTGATCCGTTGTCGGGCGCGTTATCCGTTAAAGCGCTGTCCCACGTAGGTTTGAATGTCTTGGGTACTTTCATTCTACATGGGTTAAATTGCTACTTATAAGTTAAAATAAAATCTCTAATCCTGGCGATCCTAATCATGATGAGATAATAAACTTATCAAAATATTTTAGTGTCGTGGGTCCTTGATAAATCTACAACGTTTAAATTAAATCTGATCGCTTAAAGTAGGGCAAAATCGAGCCTAAAGAGTCGGTTACATACATACATACATACATGAATGTATGTATACATACACACATACAATACTATACTGTTTAGTAAGATATCAGGATCTCTAAAAGTAACTCATAATAGAAACTCGACAAGTGGTAACGATTTTAAAGTTTCTAACAGAGTTGGGAGCTAGATGGCATATACAGGTTATAAATAGATAATATATTTAAGCACAATTCGAAGATTTGCTTACTTGATATAATTTGTAAAACTATATTAACTTACGTAAATTTACAAGAATAATTTGATATGAAACCTGAATTCAATGAGAGAAATTAAGGATATAACGCCATTTAACTTACTTTAACAATGAAAAAAAAAAAATGGAGAGATAAGAGAATGTAACCCCAACTGTTGCATTCGGTTTTGTTAAATCGGGTTATTTATATTTTTTACCCGATCCTGAAAATGAGTTCAGATTTAAAACTTAGCATTACTGTCTACAAAAGCTTAAAAAAAATTGAGGTGTTGACAGACATTTTATTAAATTTGTCTTAAGAAATACATTTTTATAAAGTGAATCTTTGTAAAGGGTTTGTTTAAATCAAAAACCAATAATATTCTAGGGGTATTTTTTTTCTTCTAATGCAACTGACAAATAGACCGTGATCTTTCGCCATAAGGGCTGCACCGATGTTAATCACTTTGCATTACCCAGGGGGCGCGTGTAACTTGATGGTAAGCCACGGACGCGGAGTAACAATTTCGTAATTGAAAAAGTCAAAATATAGAAAAGTTATTCATAAAAACATATTAATCAAAAAGTTGATTTTTATGTCATATTTTACTTCTTCAAATATATGGCAAGAAATTTTATTACTGAAGAATATTTAAATTTTCTTCTGAACATTTGAAGAATATTTAAATTTTCTTCTGGAATAAGTATCTTGCAGTATTTTAAAAGATATACATTACAACCATCTGAAATTTCTCAGTTTCCAGGTAAGTTACAGTAAGGTTTTTTCTCAATTTTTTTACACTTGAACTCAAATAATAGGTTACAAAGGTCATTTAATAATTTTAATAAATGATTTAAAAATAGTTTAAATTCAAGATATGCATTCATTCTAATCCATGTTGTATATGGTAGATGATGATGATGATGATTATTTGAACTCACTGGCCCCGAGAGGGGCCTCATTTCCGGTATTGGCAAACATAAAAGAATGAAAACATTGGCAATGTCCAGAAGTTAAAGGCAATTGAAAAAGTAGAGTGTGAGAATTGAAAAAGTATAAAAAATTCAAAATCGAATTTAGATAATGAGCAGAATATCACTAGGTCCTTTAAAAATAGAGTGCAGCTCATATTGTTCCATCTGTTTAATGGCCAGATGTTGGTGGTTAATATTATTGAAGAATATTTCTGAAAGCTTTATCCAGTACTTTTCAGAAATAGCAGTGAGATGGATCTTTAAATATCATAATTTCTCATGAACCAGTCGGCCTTTATTATTTGTTTAATGGTAATATTTTGATCAGCTTCCAAGATTTTAGTAATATGATTAACGTCATAGGCCCATATCGAGCAAGCATAGGTGACAAGAGGATGACGCATAGAGGCTAAAATCAGAAGTTTATTATTTTTACTCATACTTGAGTTTCTTGCAATATGGGGATAGAGTCTACAAATGTCTTTTCTGTATTGTTGTCCGACTTAGTTAAAATGAAATTAAAGTTTAGAATGTTTATGAAGATAAATTCCAAGATATATTGTTTTTGATTTCCAGAAGATAAGTAGGTTTTTGAGATAGATGGCCGGTTTTTTATATGTTTGATTCTTGTTGAAGAAGACTACTTCGGTTTAGTTAATGTTAAGAGCAATTTTCCACTTGTGTCAACCGTTTAGAAAGGACATTTACATGTTTGTTTCATGCGCAGGCAAGATATTTAGGGTATTTCTTCTATAAAGAATGCCAGTATCATCTGTATAAATTGCTGGAACGGCCTTGAATCTATTTGGCATATCAGAAATGAAGATGGAAAAGAACAATAGTGAGATTTTACTTCCTTGTGGTTGGATGATTTGATCAAAGAATAGTTTCTATAAGTTTGAACTGCCCCAGTGTATTCATCGTGATGAAAACCAGAAGTGATATGTTTCACGAGGGAAGATCTAGAGGTCCCTTCTGAGTCCGAATTGTTCTTTACGAATAATATTGGGATCATCGTGCTACTTTTGGCTATTCCCTGAACTGAAAAGAACACACCGGGGACATCGTTTTGAGTCGATAGAAGAGACATTTCAAAAATCGCCGGAGCCAGTTTTAGCGTCTCACAAAACCAAGCGTAACTCAAGCACTAATGAATATTTTGACGTAAAATTTCACAAAAATGTCAAGGACTGTGCCACCAACCTGAAAAAAAAAAAAAAAAAATTAAATACCACATTCCCGGGAAATTTAAATTGAAAACTAGTCTTGCGTTTTGGACACAGTAGTAAATATATACAGGCGACAAAGTTAAAGGAACAATCACAAAAAAAGGGGCTTTTTTATTACTTAATATTTAATGGATATGAAAGATGATTGTTTTGTAACTCAATGCCAACTTTGTCAAGTAGTCCAATGGGATGCAATTTCGCTACAGAAAAAAAGGTAAATTATTGAACTGGTTCTTTCTACACGTGTAAAAGGAGTGCACACGTGTGATTTGATGTCGAATTGCAAGGATTCTACGTAGTTGGATAAAAGTGTCGCTTGTAATAGGTGGAATATGCCATCCAAAATACATTTGTCGGATTGTGAGAATAGCGTGGGATAAAAGAATGGAAGCAACATAGACAGGTGTCTGTAAAAATACAAAATACCCAAAAGAGTCATGTCAACAATCTGGAAACTGTTTAAAGATGCTGGTGATGCTCCCAAACACCAAATCGGAAACTTTCCTCAACAGATTTTCAGGACCGTTATTTGGCAACAGTAGCTAAAAAGTCATCTGACGTCAGTTCAAATTGCAAGGGAGTTCGCTGCAGCAACATGAACTCGACTACTCAGATTTACTGTGAGTGACAGGCTGTATTAAAGAAGATTGCATGCAAGAAAACTCCTGATTTGTATTTCATTAACTCTGGTAGCGAAATGGGCCTGGGTTACAGCAGTGCAGAGGTCAGCGTTATTACAGTATAAGGAATTGGAGCCAAGGGATAGAAGAGTTTTGCAGAACGGAAGGGAAAAACATAAGCCCCAAATCGATACCAACTGTCATGGAATCAAATGGGCAGGCATCATTCTGATTGGCCGCACTGACATACACATTTTTACCAGTGAAATTGTGGTTTCTGAAATATACAGAGGTGAGTTTCTTGATCCTTATGTCTAGTTGTAACACGGTGCAGTCGGTAATAAGATCCACCTTGTGGATAATGATGGACATTCTCATCGTGTCCCTTGTAAATGTTTATTTTGAGAGCGAAAGCATCCAGTGAATGGGATGGCCTCCATATTCTCCATGTTTAAATCCGAAAACACGTGTGTGGGAAGCTAGAGAATGGTGACTTGCATCTCGATAACTCACACCTAACAATTTCCAGGAGTTTCAAAATTACTATTAATTTGAATACACGTTTTCATTGTGAGAACTTCTAAATAATGTAATCCACAATATGGAAAATCACTGTAGAGCTTGTATTTCGGTCAGGAGAGACATGCATTATTAATTTTTTTCTGTGTATTTCTAAAATGTTGCAACAGCAACATTTCCTTTTTTTTTCTCTTATTACATGTATTCCTATGTTTTTTTTATTTAAACTTCATATTTTAATGTTTAACTATATCAACTTATTTATTCAAGGTAGTTAAATTTTTAAAACTTACAGAATAAAAATTAATATTTTCATTCAATACATAACGACAGGAGGAATCCTCAACTGATAGGAGCCACTCTGAATTTCTCCGCCACTCTGATTTTCCACCACTCTGCTCTGGATTTTCCACCACTCTGCCACTCTGGATTTTCCAGAGTGGCATTATTTAGGCATATTTAGAAATATTATTGACCGGATAATCAATTGTTAAAAAGCTAATCCAACTTGGAAATTCCAGTTGTATCATTTTAGAGTGGAATCCATTACGCCAAATTCGATCAAAGGGATTCTTTCCATCTAAAAATATACTTTTATTGGCTTGTAGATGGAACTTTCGTTGATGATATTTGTTACTTCATGACAAGTTGAATATTTTTCTCTTAAACTAAATTGCTCATCTGGAGGAAAGGAGTTTTCTCAGCAGAATTTTTATATGTGAAAATAGATGATTTTGTTCAAAACATTTATTTATGCAACTTACTAGGGTGTTTAATCTATAATTCTGAGAAAAGTTATGATCATGATTAGGTTTTGGTAACATAATATTAGATGCTATGAAGTGCAAGTTAATTAATTTAGATTTATGCATTTGTTCAAAATTTATGTTAAGTTGGTTATTGCATTGTGGTGGAAAAATAACTAGACTTTGCTTGATTTTCTAGTACGTCCTGTGGAATTTTTGATGTTGGCTTCTTGTTTGCGGTCATGACATCTGTTGGAGCGAAGATGATGTTTGAAAGATCATTCGAGTTATTTTATCCCCGTCAAGATTGATTTGATCATCATCAGAGATGATGATGAACATCATCATGATGTTGGCTTGTGGTTTGCGGTCGTGACATCTGTTGGAGCGAAGATGATGTTTGAATGATCATTCTAGTTATTTTATCCTCGTCAAGATTTGATTTGATCATTGTCAGTCAGATGATCATCATCATCATCATGATGTTGGCTTGTTTGTTTGCGGTCATCGTCAGAGATGATCTGTTGGAGCGAAGATCTGATGATGTTTGAAAGATCATTCGAGTTATTTTATCGTCGTCAAGATAGATTTGATCCTCATATGAGGTTTCTGAGTTTTCTTGAAAGGAAGAATTCCAAGTTTTGGCAAAAATATTAGATTTTTATATTGAAGGAGTACTTATATGAATTTTTAGTTTTCTGGAGATGTAGAATAGGTGAATATTTCTTTGTGAAATGCTTGTTGATGGTGTATAGTCAGTTTTCTCTGGAATTTCAACCGTAAAAAAAAATTCTTGATGTGACTATTATAGTATTTTAAAACTTGTAGTGTTAAAAATATTTAAAGGTGAGGGACATTTTTGGGAGGAATATTTGTGTCTCCTTCTAGGAAGATGAATCTGCCTGCACCTGAAGATGTAATAATTTAGGATCTTCAATGATTATCAGGGTCGGAGATAAATTTTATGGACTGCTATGATACGCGGGATGGGATAATTGATTAAATCCTAGAGAGTAATGTAATTTTCCTTTGATATAGAAAATATTTAGCGCGATACTTGCTGATAAAACAGACTGACATGTTTGCCTTCGAGCACACTTAATGTGGATATTGTTGATCAACTGATTTTTCAGGCGTGCTTCAGGATTCAATTAAATTGGCGATCAACTGTTTTGTCATTCCGTCTGTTGAAGCATTTCTTTGAAAAACGCGGCGAAATTAGAAAGCTATGTTTGCATCTTTTTTTCATCTAATGCAGATGGCAATATAGAGCGTGATCTTTTATGCCATAAGGGCTACACCGACGTTACTCACTTTGCACTGCCCAGGGGCCCGTGAACTTGAAGATAAGCCCCGGACGCGGAATAACAATGCCCCTACGCAACGCTCTACGATCCTATTAGGACCGGGACCTACAGTTTAAAGTGGATTCCGAACCACTCCAAACACCCATGGCACCGCCGGGATTCGAACCCGATACCTGTGGTTCCGAGCGCCAGAGCGCTAGCCACTCGGCCATCAGGCCCCTGTTTGCATCAAAGCATGTGCAAAATAAAAAAATAGTAAAAAAAAAAAAAGTTCTTAGTCCAAAGCATAAAACGTTTTTCATATCAATCAATTTCAAGAACAAATTATTAGGATTCTTAACATATAAGGACCTTGAAAAATTACTGAAAGAATAAGAAAGCTTTTACTGGGAGGCAACAGGTCAACACATGTAGGAACAGTGTAATCTTGCCAGATAATTTAGAAAAAAAAGAATGAAGGGAATATAGAAAATATTTCAAAAGAAAAAGAAAAGGAAGAATAAATCACACTAAATCACTTGAGAATTTCATCAATAAATATTAATCGATACTTCTGTTGAAATGAAAAGCATCATAAAATTTTAAATGCAACTAACTCTGATAAATAGGGATTATATAGAATATCTGTAATATATATATAGTGTCAATAAGATTTGAACTATTTAGTCAGATGTTTTTATAATTTTATTATCAATCTTGAAATTTTTCTACATATTGAGGCGAAATTTTTATTTGAAAAGACTAATTTATTTTCTTCAAATTCAGTCACAGAATAAAACAATATTATTTGCATTTAGTACATAGCGAAGGAAGATTCCTCAGTCCTCTTGAAAATGATGCAAAACATTTAGGGATGCGTTAAATTGTCTTAGTTCGAGAATTTCTAGAGTAGCATTGCCATCGATTAATTAAAGTGTGAGAGATTTTTACATTTTTGACCACCTGGATGATGTATAATAACGAGGTTACAAAATATATTATTGATAATTGGGCTTCTGTGATGGGATCCAAGTAACAATGACTTTGCTAAATATATATACCATTGAAAAGAGAATGATCAAGTCCATCCAAGAGTCCATCAAGAGAATGATCCATCATTCAAAATCAATAAGAAAGCAAATTGAAATAGGAAGATCTACGGTTTTGAGACCTCTCAATGAAGCCTCCTAACAATTTCATTGTTAAAATTCTTTAATTTAAAAATCGTTAAATTTAAGATATTAATTTATATAATGAATTAATTTTATATACGCATACTAGCAGAACTCGGCATACGTTGTCCTGCCAATAAAATGCATGGTTGAAAATTACACATCTCGAATATATTCTCCATGTCCCAATATAATACTGTCTCAAAAAAGTAAGACCAATTTTCAAATTAAATTTCCGGGCATATGGTATTTCAATTTCTTTTTCTTTTTTAGGTTGTTGGCATTGTCCTTGACATATGTGTGAAATTTTTCGTCAAAACATTCATTAGTGTTTGAATTACGCTTGGTTTTGTGCTAAATCAGGTGAATATGGCGGTTGTAGAATGATATGAGTTTCATTTTTTGGCGAAAAAGTCACAAAGTATCAATGCAGTGTGAGTTGCAGTATTCAGTGTTTTCAGTACCAATCGTGAATTGAGTGCGCAAAGCATGTTTTAAAATGGAATTCTGAAATTTCAACATCAGCAGCAAGGTTTTTATTTGTAAATTGACAATTTGCAAGCACCAAATCTTTACTGTTTTTGACGTGAGCGTCGGTTGAGGTTGGTGGTCGACCAGAGGGCTCTTTGTCTTCGACGCGTTCTCTGAACTGTGTTTATCACTTCTAAGCATTTCTTTCCGATATAGGAATGCTCACCGAATGTATTCTGGAACATTATATACGTTTCCGGTGAAAAAAATTTAACGCAAGTTTTAGCTCAATTAATTCAGACATTTAAAAATCGCCTGAATGAGTTTTAGCATCTCACAAAACTAAGCTTAACTTAAACAAACTAATGACTATTTTGATGTAAAATTTCCCAGAAACGCCAGGGACAGTGAAAGCAACTTAAAAAAAGATAAATAAATTGAAATACTATAAGCCCGGGAAATTTAAATTGAAAATTGGTCACAGGAGTTTTGGACACAGTAATATGTCTATACTAATTTTCATGGATATCGTTTGAAATGTACATAAGATGAAATGCTGCAACCCAATGTGGTGGCAAGTAACAATAAAGTGAAAACTCGAACATATTTTCCATACTCCAATACATGCTATTACCAATTTTCACAACGATTTGTTTAACGATATAGAAGTTGATATGCTGCAGCACCATCTGGTGGCGGCGTACAACAAAAAAGGGATACGATAAAACCATTCTCCATGTTTTGTCAAACACTCAGAAATAATTTGATCAAAATCGGCCGAGCAGTTTAGAAGGAGGTTAGTGACAAACACATGTACAGAAGAATTATATATTAAATGATTTTAATTTTTTTATTTATGATTTACGAGTTATTTTCTTTCCTTTATAAAGCTAGATATAGAAAAATTTATATCGAATAATCAATCAATCAATCAAATCAATAATATTAATGAAAAAGCAAAATCAAGTGAATTCAAGAAAAATATAAGTTATATATATATATGTTATGAAACAATCTTATCTAAACTTATGGCACTGAGTCTGGATTAAAATTACAATATCAAGGCTACGAAACTTGTATTACTTTTTAAAATGGACGAGGAAATAAGAGAAGTCCACCAAAATCTTGAAGAGATAACTGAATATTTAGAAAACATTATTTTACTTGCTTCGAATGTTTTCAATAGCGTAGAACAAACTGTGTATGCACATACAGCGCTCGATCCTGAAACATTGACTGCAGATGAGTGTCGTGCGAGAGAGCCAGAGTCGACAATTTTAATTAACGGACTACAAGAACACCGAAAAGAAATAGAGAATCTAATGAAAATATACGAGTTAACCGTGGGCGAAGTAAAGAAACGCAATCATCCGACTTTATTTGATAGACTGGAAATGGATATAAAGTGGAAAATAGGAGAATTATTGCAGAAAGTTTTATATAAAGAATTGCTGATTGACTGTTACCAGATTAAATTAGAATTTCGACAAAACGTGTCGATTTTTGCAAGAAGTGAATGACTTTGTTATATCTCACCATATGTCTGTCCTTATATATACTTACTTGTATATACACTCTTGTATTAACCTTGTATAATTGAGCAATATTTTTAACTAATTTTTACTACAAATTATTATAATTGATTTTAAAATTTATATGGTAGAGAAACCCTTGTTTCTTTAAATAATTATCTTAATAGTTTAATTATAATCTTAATTATTTAAAGAAATTATAATTATTATCTTAATAATTTAATTATAATCTTAATAATTATAGTTTCTTTAATAATTATCTTAATAATTATAATTTATTTAAATAATTATCTTAATAATTTAATTATAATCTAATAATTGGAATTTCTTTAAATAAATAATTATCTTAATAATTTAATTATAATCCTAATAATTATAAATTTCTTTTAAATAATTATCTTAATAATTTAATTATAATCCTAATAATTACAAATTCTTTAAATAATTATCTTAATAATTTAATTATAATCTTAATAAAATATTTAAATAATTATCTTTAAATCTTAATATAATTTCTTTAAATGTTTTTTAAAATTTTTTTAATTCAGACTTGTAAAGAATAAATTTAAATTTTATAGGCAGACAATTTAATTTTTTTTATTTGAATCTAACTAACTTGAAATGATTTGATTGTGTTTGAATTGTAGTGAGTTTGTGTATCGAATTGATCTGATGTTGTAATATTATGTTTTGAGGTTTATTATGAATTTTTGCAAAATAGTACTGATTATTATTAAGATTTTCAAAATGTATGATGGACTTTATTTTTTTAATAATTTTTAATATTTGGTTAATAAATATTTGAAAATGCATGAAGTTTTTATGTTTAGAGTACGGTTATTTTAAATCGCAACCATGTCACAAAGAAATATTTTGAATAGTTGACATAAATTACTCTACGGTTTCCAAATTTGCTAAAAATAAAACTTGTTATTGATGTAGATTAAGACAATTGCATTTAGAAATATAGACAGATATGCCAAATTTAACATAACACATTGATATATTTCATCTATACCGGGTATTACATAATGGTAAGAGCAACTATTTTCAACTTTATAAAATAATTAAATTGCGGAAAGACTAATATTAACATTTCTTCAACGTATGCAACAAATTTTAAAAAGTAACTATAATTCAATCAATTTATAAATGTTTCGCTAAGGAAAACACTGAATTTCTTTAAAAAAATGGTATTTTGCTTTTAAAATGTAAATATTTTTAAAAACCCTTGAACTTTGAACTTTTACTTATTTCCTAACGTGTTTGGAATCACTATATGCAAATTTTAATATAAACAGTGTTAATAATAAAAAACTCTTGTTTATTTGTGTGTTCCAGTCTTGATAGGGTGGGATGTAAACAATTCACTATTTATACAGATATTGAAATTTTATTGATCAGCTTATCAATTATTAAAATACTAATAAAAGTTGATAAAGTTTCAGGTAACATTTTAGGGTGGAATTCATTTTGCCACTGTTGGTAAGACTACTGTTATTGGATTGTGGTTGACATTTGTTATTTTAATGACAGGTTTAATATTTTCCCCATAAACTAAATTGTTCAGCTGGAAGAATGAAGTTTTCTGAGCAGAAATTTTGTATCTGTAAGTGGATATTTTTCTATGGATTTAACTATGCTTCTTAATAAGGTGCTTGTTCAATAATTCCTCGAAAATCTGGGATCTTAATTACGTTATGATAACATGATAATATTAGTTGTCACCAAGAGCTTGAAAAATAATGGAATTATATGCATTTGTCCAAAATTTTGGTTAAAATGGTTAATGCTTTGAGGTGGAGACAGAGCTAAAGTTGGTTTGGCTTTATATCAGGACATATGGATTTTCTGATGCTGAGTTGTTGATTGAGGTCATGCCATCAGTTGGAGTGACGATGATGTTGGTATGATAATTCGAATTACATTATCCAGTCGAGATTGATTTGATCGTCGGATAAAACAGATTGACATAGCTGCTTCCGAACATACTTAATATAGCTATTGTTGAACGACGGATTTGTCATGCTTGCTTTAGGATTTAATTAAATTTCCTCTTGGTGATTAATTGTTTTGTCACTCCAGCTATAAAGGTAATTTTTTGATAAACGCGGAGAAATTAGAAAGCAGTATTTATAGAAAAATATGTCCTGTTGTTACAAAAACAGTCAACAATAAACAGTTAGTCGTCCCAAGCATAAAACTTTTTCATATCAATCCATTTCAAGTTCAAATTTTAAGGACTATGACAAATTATTGAAAGATTAAGAAAGCTTTTACTTAGATTGGTTTGGTTTGGTTCGTCCTCTCTACGGTCATCTTACGCACACTTTGGGCAAAACAGACCGGGACCTACAGTTTAACGTGGATTCCGAACCACTCACAAACATCCATGCCACCGTCAGGATTCGAACCTGAAGCCCGGGATACCAAAGGCCAGATCGCTAGCCGCTTGGCCACCAGGCCGCTACTTTTACTTAGAAGCAAAAGGTCTGTATATGTTGGATCAGTAATCTTGCCAGATATTTTATAAATAATGAAAATACAAGAAATGTTGAAAATTTTTCAAAAAAGAACGAAAAATAAAAGAAATAAAGGTTCAAAATGAATAATTTCACTATTAATAAATATTTATCTACACTCTGTTTGAAAGTAAAAGCATTATTGCTATTTAAATCCAATTTATTATTTTCTAAATATGAATTATATAAAATAATTATATATTTTAGAGTGTAAGTAAAATCTTAACTTTTCAATTTGATAATAAAATTATAGAAGAACTTCATTTATAAAATTGGACAAAGGGGGCCAGATTGGCCGAGTGGCAAGCGCTCTGGCGCTCGGTACCACAGGTTTCGGGTTCTAGTCTCGGCTGTGCCATGGATGTGTGTAATGGTTCGGAATCCACTTTAAATCGTAGGTCCCGGTCCCAATAGGATCGTTGAGTGTTGCGGGGACATTGTTACTCTGCATCTGGGTCTTATCTTCAAGTTACACGCGCCCCCTGGGTAATGCAAAGTGAGTAACATCTGTGCAGCGCTTGCCTTAATACACCCGAGACGTGCATGTCTGTTTGCCGTGCATGTCATTGGAAAAAAAAAAAGTTGGACAAATATTTCCAAACTTTATCATTGCTAAATTGCTTTAATTTCAACATCGTTAAATATAAGATATTATTTTCTGTCATTAATAAATTATATATATATAAATTAAATATTCAATTATTTTAACATTTACCTTAGGAATTAGAGATATTTTCTTTCTTTATAAAGCTAGAGCTGGAAAAATTAAAATGAAGCAAATCAGTAAATCAACATTAATCACAAAACAAATTCAAGTGAATTCAAGAAAAGTATGAATTGCATTTAGATGTGTACAGAGCCACCTTAACCTAAACTCATTAAACTATTTCTGGATTGAAAGTATAGCATCAATGCTAAGAAACTTGTATTATTTTTGAAATGCATGAGGAACTAAGACGAATCCACCAAAGTGCAGAGTACATAACTGAAGAAATAGAAAGTACCATTTTACTTGCTTCGAATGTTTTCTATCTCATAGAACAAGGTGTGGATGCACATACAGCGCTCGATCCTGAAACATTAACTGCAGATGAGTGTCGTGCGAGAGAGCCAGAGTCGACAATTTTAATTAACCGACTACAAGAACACCGAAAAGTGATAGAGCATATAATGAGAATTTATGAGGTCACAGTGAGCGAAGTGAAGAATTGCAATCATCCTACTTTATTGTCTAGACTGGAAAAGGATATAAAGTGGAAAATAATTGATTTATTGTGCGAAGTGTTAAATAAAGAATTTCTGGTTGATTGTTATCAGATTAAACTAGAATTTCGTCAAAACATGATGAATTTTGCAAGAATCGAATGACTTGTTTTGTTTCTCCCCATATGTCTATTACCCTTGTATATAAACTCTTATATTAATACCCTTTTATAATTGAACAATATTTTAAACTAATTTTAATACAAATTATTTTAATTGAATTTAAACTTTATATGGTAGTGAAAATCTTGTTTCTTAAAATAATACTTTAAATGTATTATCAACAATTTTTAAAAATTCATATTTGCAAAGAAATAAATTGATCAATTTAAATTTTTATAAGCGGATTTTGAACTAACCGTTGAACTTGAAATGTTTGAATTGAAAAATAATGAACAATTAAATTTGAATTGTAGTGAACTTGTGTATAAATTTCAACTGATGTTAATATTATGTTTAAAACTTTATTAATAATAAGCTGTGTTTAAAACTTTATTAATAATATGTTCGTCAAAATGTATGATTGGCTTTGTTTTTTTCCTTTTAATTATATTGTTATTAAATATTTTATAATACGATAAGTTTTTATATTTAGAGTAGGTCATATTAAATCGCAACAGTTTTACAAAGACATAATTTGGATGCTAATTAATTACTATAAGAAAATAAAATTTTTCTCCTTTAATAAAATTGTTCAGCAAAAAGTAATGCTTTATTGGTAACACTTTTACAACAAACCTAATTAAAACCAATTTACTTTCTATTACGAAATCCGTCATATTTAAAAAGCTTGATGATAAAATTTCATTTATTCATTTATTTTTCCGTTGCTCAATATCGACGATGGAAAATAAGTCAAAGGAAGTTAAATTTTTTTAGTGTATTTTTAATTTTTAAACAATATTTTTTATAATGAAAGTAAAATTTTAACTGTTCAATTAGATAATAAAATTATAGAAAAACAAAACAATTTTCACAATTTTCTACATATTGCGATTTTTATTTAAGATAACTATTTCAATAGATACTATTCAAACAATCACAGAATAAAAGAAGAATATTTGCATTCAGTACTTAACAACAGGAAGATTTAGAATGTTGTTCAGGATTTAGGGATGATTTGGCTTGGCTTGGCTTGGCTACAGTCATCTTGAGCACACGTTAGGCTAAACAGACAGGGACCTACAGTTTAATAGTGGATTACGAACCTACTACAAACATCCATGGTAAAGCCGGGACTCGAACCCGAAACCTGTGGTACCGACTGCCAGAGGATTTAGGGTTGGGTTCAGATCTTCTTAACTCCAGATTTATCAGTGGGGAATTGCTATCGATTAACTAAAAGTGTGTCAGTCTTTTACACTTCCTACTACCTAGATAAGGTATGTTCCAAAATTTTGAGTACACAAGATATAATTCTTAAGGAGACATTTGTGATACTATCCAAGTAATGTGGAATTTGCTAAATATCTATAGGTCTATAAAGGTAACGACCTCAGAAATAGTGACCGTCATTCAAAAGCAATAATTAAAATTGAAATCAGAAGATATGCTCTTTTGAACAATATACACGAAGCTTTCACAACAACATCATTGTTACAATGATTAATTATTTATTTTTTCTTTATTTTAAACTTGGTTAAATTTTAAATGTTAATTTAAGTTAATAATTAATTGTATAAATACATATTATGCATTAACTTATATTCATCTTTACCTTATGAAGCGTTTGTTATTTTATTTTCTTTAGAAAGCTAGAATTAATAATGAGATACAGCAGTCAATCAGCGAGTATTTATTACAAAAAAAATCAAGTGAATTCAAGAAAAAATATAGGTTATATGTAGACATTTTAAAGGAACCAATCTCATCTGGATCAATCAGGAATCGATCCCATCCAATCTCTTTCAATCTGGATAAATCAGGAATCGATCTCATTCAATCTCTTTCAATCTGGATCAATCTGGAATCGATCTCATCCAATTTGATTTCATCTGGATCAATCAGGAATCGATCTCAACCAATCAATCTGTTTTCATTTGGAACAATCAGGAACGGATTTCATCCAATCTCTCCTCATCTTGATCAATCAGGAATATATCTCATCCAATATCTTTTCATCTGGATCAAACAGAAATCTATTTCATGCAATCTTTTCTCATCTGGATCAATCTGAAATTGCTCTCAACCAATCTCTTTTCATCTGGAACAATCAGGAATCGATCTCATCCTATATCTTCTCTTCTGAATCACTCTCAGCAGATCAATCAGCGAGGATTAATGTAAAATAAAAATCAAGTCAATTCTAGAAAGGTATTAGTGACATATAGGTGTTTTGAAGGAACCAGTCTCATCTATCACATTGATTCTGGATTAAAATTACAATCTCAAAATATTTTTTTAAATTACGAATACGGCTTTTTTTTTAGAAACTTTTTCTTTTTACGTATGTATAGAAACCGAAAACGAAATTTCAGAGTCTAGTGCAAGTAATTGAAGAAATAGAAAGCACTTTTTCACCTTTGTTTGCTTGCGACAAGATGTGAAAGCACATACTTCGATCAATCCTGAAAAATTGACTTTCTGTGATTGCAGTGTGAGACAGCAAGAATCAAATACTTTAATTAAAGTACTACAGGAGCACCGAAAAATGACAGAGGAATAAAAAGGAAGTGTGCAAGATGATCATGTGCGAAGTGAAGAATTATAATCATCCTACTTTACTGGGTAGACTGGAAAAGGATATAAAGTGGAAAATTAGACAATTATTGGACAATCTGTCTCATTAAGAATTGCAAGTTGATCAATACCAGATAAAACTATTTCGCCAAATCAAGTGAAGATTGCAAAAAGTGAATGACTATGTTGGCTCTCACTATATATCACTTGCTCTTGTATATAATTCTCTTATATTTTATATTATTTTGTATAAAGTTGAATTAAAATGTTTCCTCGAACTTTTGCAACAATATTTTTAAACAAATGTGATTGCCGTAATTTCTTTTCTTTATAAAGCTAAGAACTGGAAAAATTGGCATCAAGCAATCAATAATATAACATTAATCAAAAAACAAATTCAAGTGAATTCAAGAAAAGTATAAATTGTATATAGATGTGATCTGTCACCCTCACCATTACCCATTATACTGATTCTGGATTGAAATTACAGTATCAAGGCTACAAAACTATTATATTTTTAAATGTATAAGTTCCCAAGACAAATTCGCCAATATCTTGAGCACATGACTGAAGAAATAGAAAATAATATTTTACTTAATTCGAATGTTTTCAATCGCATAGAACAAGATGTGTATGTACATATATCGCTCGATCCTGAAACATTAACCGCAGATGAATGTCTTTCGCGAGAAATAGAGTCGACAATTTTAATTTACCATCTTCAAGAACAGCAAAAAGTAATAAAGCATCTAATGAAATTCTTCGATGTCACAGTGCGCGAAGTGGAGAATTTCAATCATCCTACATTATCGTCGAGACTGGAAAGGGATATAAAGTGGAAAATAAGTGGTTTATTGGACAATATGTTGCATAAAGAATTTCTGGTCGATTGTTACAAGATTAAATTACAATTTCGCCAAAAACATGTCGAATTTTGCAAGAAGCGAATGACTTTGCTGTAACTCACTATGTATGTCTTTTACTCTATCTACTTACTTGTATATACACTCTTTTATTAACCTTGTATAATTGAACAATATTTTTAACTAATTTTTAATAGAAATTGTTTTATTTGAATTTAAACTTTATATGGCTGGGAAAGTCTTGTTTCTTTAAATAATATTTTAAATGTATTATCAACAAATTTTAAAAATTAAAATTTGTAAAAAATAAATTGATTAATTTTTAAATTTTGTCTTTTTTCATTTGAAACTAAAGCAACTTGAAATGATTGAATTAAATTTAAATCTTTATTGTATTGATTATTATTATGTTTTGAGGTTTATTATGAATTTTTCCAAAGTAGCACAGCTTATTAAATTTGTCAAAGTGTATGATTGCCTTCGTTTTCTTTATCATTTTTTACATTAGGTTATTAAATATTTTAAAATGCATGAAGTTTTTTTATGTTTACAGTACGGTTATTTTAAATCACAACTGCGTTACAAAGAAATAATTTGGATAATTATCATTAATTACTTTAAGGATTCGAAATTTGATAAAAATAAAAATTCTCTTTTATTATAATTGTTCAGCAAAGTAATGGTTTATTGGAAAAATTTTTACATTAACCATAATATAAGCTAATTTGTTTTTCTATCATGGAATCCGGGACATCTGAAACATCTGAATATCAAATTAAAAATTTCCCTTGTTCAACTTCGACAATCGACAACAAGTTATTGAAAGAATTCTCCTTGAAGGATATGGTGAGGAGGAATGAGGGATATGAGCTTCTATTTTGACTTATACATAGTAATAAAATTGCGGTTCAATTAATATTAACATTTCTACGTACAATAAA
>BPLR01000445.1:0-35407 GCA_021605095.1 Caerostris extrusa | reverse complement strand
TAAACAACGGAAGAACTTCGTTGCCATCAACCAATGAAATTTCATAGTTATTCTTTTCTCTCTCACCCTCAATACATAAAATAAAGATATATATATATATGCATACACCACAACACATGAACACAAAATCCAAAGAGAACTAATACGGGATTATGATGAATAATAAGAAACATGATTATTTTGTGCGATGAAAGCTACTATTCGCGTAGCTACTCAGGAGATTGCTATTCGTAATCTTCTGTGATACGATTTTACTCTGCCGGAAAATGCTAACGCCCCAGGGCGGTTCTTTACAATTTTGCAAAGTTCCTAGACCTCCTTTCGTCATCATTTCTAGCAGTGGTTTCATATTTTCCTGTGGAACCTCTTTTTTATTTATACTATTTTACTGTTTTTATAGTAGTATTCATTTTCTCTTTAAAATTTTGAATTTGGGGACATTTTTCCTTAACTACACTCATTATGTATATACACTCATGTCCATAAATTAAGGATAATAAAGTTCAGGCAAAAGAAAGAGAGACAAAAGCAAAACAAATTTGACTTATTTGTAAAGTCTATTTATTAAACAAAAGGTAAAGAGCAAAAGATGCTATATGTTTGACATAATTAATAAAAATTGCGATTTTTACTCCCTGGAGCAAATTTCAAAAAAGAACCTATTTACAAAAAACAGTATAACATGGTTAGTATGATGGTTAATATGGAGTATGTCTCCCGGACAATGCAATACAGGCCTTACAACGTCCTAGGCATGCTGGTATCAAATTATCAATCTGATCTTGGGGAATATTACACCTCTCATCAGGCATGCCCTCCGAAGTTCGGTTGACATGTGGGAGGGGGTTGACGGGCTACAATTCGTCGGTCAAGCATATCCCACACATGCTCTATTGGATTCCAGTCCGGTGAAGTGCTGGCAAATCCACATACGGATGATATCCTCCAATTGAAGGCATTCGTCTACAATGTTTGCACGGTGAGACGGGCGTTGTCATCCATAAACAGAAATTCGAAAGCACCCGCTCGCGAAACAAACGTACATGTTGTTCCAGGGCGGCATGGGTGCTGAGACCTCTGTTTGTGGATGACAGCGCCCCGTCCTCATCGTGCAAACATTGTAGACGAATGCCTTCAATGGAGGATATCACCGTATGGTTTGGCCAGCATACTCACCGGACTTGATTCCAATAGAGCATGTGTGGATATGCTTGGCCGACGAATTGTAGCCCCAACCCCTCCCACCTGTCAATCGGAACTTCGGAGGGCATTGCTTGATGAGTGGTGTAATATTCCCCAATATCAGATTGATAATTTGATACTCAGCATGCCTAGGCGTTGTAAGGCCTGTATTGCATCGTCCGGGAGACATACTCCATATTAACCATCATACTAACCATGTTATACTGTTTTTGTAAATAGGTTCTTTTTTTTAAATTTGCTCCAGGGAGTAAAAATCGCAATTTTTATTAATTATGTCAAAAATATAAATCTTTTTTTGCACTTTTCCTTTTGTTTAATAAATAGACTTTACAAATAAGTCAAATTTGTTTTGCTTCTGTCTCTTCCTTTGCCCGAACTTCATTATCCTTAATTTATGGACAGGAGTGTATCATAGTGTATGTGAGACCTATTCATCTTAATTGATACTAATTTATATTCTAGCAAAAAAAATCATTTAAACATTAGAATTCATTTTGAGTTGTATTTTAGCAACATAAGAAAATCGGAAACATCCAGGAAAAATCTACAAAAGTCTGACCAGGATGTCTTATTGTCGATTAGTGATGCTTACTATGATGCACCATTGTTAGTGATGTTTTATCATGATGATGCATACATCGTTGCTAGGGATGTTTTACCATAATGCTGCAAATATCATTGTATTTTTCTAAAAACAATGTTTGCATAGAAATTCCAGTATTGTGTATATTGGGAAACCTAGAAAAATCTGATCATTAAGTGTGGCTGTCTATTACAGGCGTTTAGCCATGCTGTTACAATCATCAAATGCATTTCTCGTTCCTGAAAACAGTGGTCGCATCGAAATTCCAACATTCTTTATCTTGGGAACCTAGAAAAATCCGATATGGAAGATTGGCAGTCTATTAGAAATGTTTAGCCATGTTGTATACATACAATCGTATGTATGGTAATGTATGTCTTCGGTTCTGAAAACAAGGAATGTATTACAATGGACAGATAGATTTCAGCCTATGTCCTTTTGCATACTAGTTGTAGTAATAATAATGTATGCATTATACGAATAGAGATGTACTCTTTTTATAATTAGATGAAAACAAAAACTGAATCCGTAACTTTTTACCAAAATATTCATAATCTCAGCCGCACTATAATGGAGTTGAAACTTTTACTGGAAGTCATTCTTAAATTTATAGAAGAACTAATAAAAATATATTTTTGAAAATTATTACTTAAGAATAATAATTTACAGAAATTCAAAATATAACGAAATGGGTTTGCAAGATGTTGGTATACTAAAAATATGAAAAGAAAAGTTTTTTTTTTGTTATGAATTATCTTCTATTTCTTATGATTCTGATATTTTCTGAATAGAAATATCAAAATGAAATTTAAATAAATCTGCCAACTCCATAACACAACAATAGCCAAAATGGAAACGGATATGTTACTGATAGAAAAAAGAAGGGGGGTAGTGATAGACCCCCACCATACTCCCCGGAGCTTGAACCCCGGAAGCTACAATGGCAAGCACGTGCGTTCTGGCCCCTCGACTTGAGTTCGTGATCAGATTCACCAATGAAAGTCTTCGAAAAAAAAAATCTTCTGGAGAACAAACTGGTGAGAACACCCCCCACCCCCTTTTGCATCAGTATAGCTTTCCAAATCTAGTATTTTGCTTTGGTTATTTATTTCTTCTTCTTTTTTTCTTGTGAATTGTCACAATGGACAAGTGACAAGTTTTATTTTTCCAAAGAAAGAAAAGACAGGAAAGCGGCTTAAAAAAAGAGACCCTTTTCGTATAAGCAAAGTTTCTTATTTTCGAAAGAGAGCCTTACTTTGGGCTTCTTATTAGATAAGTAAGAATGTCGCAGCACATGGGATATACGGACTTGAAACGCCTTTTGTGAACGCCAAAAGAGTTCCAGAATCAAATTTGTCAACAATAATCCCAGTGATTTAGGGAATCGAGGATTGGGTTTTCGCAAATACAAAAATGAATGACATACTTCTTATTATGTTCGGAGGTGTAAACATTGTTCATATTCTTTTTGCTTCTTAAGAAAAATAAACAGAGATGGAGTGGTTGGTAAATATTTATATATTTATGAGCAGAAGTATCGAGGTAATTTGATTTATTTAGTAAAGGATTCAGGTCAGTATATGTACATGCTTAGTAATAAAACTTTGAATGCTTATTTCTTAACAGAAAGAAATAATGTTGAAATTTGAATGAGTGGCATGCTGTTGTTTGAAACTTTAAATATACATAACTTTTTCTGTAAATTCTTTGGAATATATAATTTATATAGTCCTTTTTTGAAGTTCTGTAATTGTTTTTATGTAGAAAATAAATAGAAATACTTATATTATAAAATGAATTTAAAACTTAAGACATCAATTTTCTCCAATAACTATTAAATAATAAAAGAATTGTTAATAACATTTTTACATTAACATTTTTAGTTATTATTAACATTATTAATTAATATTTTTAACATTAGTTAGTAATTATCATTTATTTAACATTAGTTATTAACATGTTTTAGTTTATCAATATTTATTAACATAAATATCGTATTTGAGCAGTGCAAATGAAATAATAACATTCCATATTTTCCAAAAATATATTTATGCATAAATGCTTTTCTATATAAATTTCTTTGTTTTTTAATTTTCTTGAGATATTAACTTGTAAAATAATATGCAAAAATATGTTGTTCAAATAAAATCTAAAGTAATTCGCTTGAAATTTTATTATAGTAGCGTCTTAATTAAATATTTGGTCTTAACAGAATATTAAATTAAAGCTCAGAATCAGCCATTTTCAAATATTTAGTTGGTTAATCTCCTTGGCTTAATTATACAAATATGCCTTTTTTATATAATGTTTACCTATATCTAACCATAGTATGAGTCAAAGAGTTTATTTATTTTTTAATAATGCTATTTTTTTTTTGCACATAGAATAAACGAAAATACATATTTTATAAATGAATAATTTGTTTTTAAAACTAAAAATACATAAATTTTTCTTTATTAGCTTTTAAAAATTAAGAAAAGATGTTGAAACTTAATTTTTATATCTTTATAATATAAACATCGTACTTGAGCAAAGCAAGTGCAAAATAAACAATCAATAATTTTCAAAACATGCATTTATTTATAATTGATTTTATTAATATATTTATTTCTTGAGATATACGTTTTATATAGTTATTTTCTTGACATATAAATTTCTAAAAAAATGCAAAAACAGATATATTATTCCATAAAAACCCAAAGTTATTCACTTAATAAAATATTTGCTAATTTCAGGATATAAAATTAAATGTCAGGATCAGTTATTATTCAAATAGTCAGTTGAAATTAATTTTATTGGCTTTGTCCCAAAAAGCTAATGGGTATATCACGTTCTATTGTTAATACGCTTCAAATAGTTAGCATAGTTAAGCAGAGAGAGAAACACTTCAGAGAAATTATTCAAAAATTATGTTTCTTATGGAATTAAGTCCAAACACATCTCATCCGGCGACTTGATGACTGGCGAGGAAATATTTTCATACATGCTGTCAGAATCTTACTAAATCTTCTTAATTCTGAAAGCAATAATTACAACGTATCACTAATAGAACAGAACTATATTCATCCTGTGATTCATGCAACTACCACTGGGGACAAAAATGCGACCAAATTATTGTTTGAGCACACTTTGAGTATATTAATAGGACGTTTGTGTATTGAGAAAGAAGTTCATTGTTTGGCCTTTGTTTTCAATAACTAGAATTATGGATAAGAGTAGACAATCAAAAGTCTAGCAATAATTCCTGCCTTATAGATAGAGGGCTGATGCTCTTCCTTATATGCCGCACAACATAATTTTAAAAATACATCCCAAGCAATGCAATCCCATCATAGCATAGGAGGATTCTATAGAATTTGTAGAAGATTTCATAAGATAGCATATGAGGATTTTATAGGATATTGTTTAAGATTCCATAAGATAGCATAAGAGATCTATCATATCATAGAAGATTCTATTACAGCATTGTAGATTTCAACATAGCATAGGAGATTCTATCATAGCATAGGAGATTCCATCATATTATCATAGGATTAACCCAAATGATTAACCATTGCCACTCCAATTCATGTCGTGTTACTGGATGAATTTGACATTGGTGCTAAGATTTCATACTCTTGTTGAACAGGGGGAGCGATTTGGGTCCACCTCCTCGTGGTGCCCCCTGGAAACGTCACTTAAGACGGCTAAGAGACCCATACATCTCCGCGGGTGTTCTCGAACACGTTCTATAGCGTGAACGTTGATGCCCTGGAGTACAACAAGCCCAGTTGAGGGCAGCCAAAGGCAGTGGGGTGTTGTACTTATACATATCACCCTATCCGTGGAGCCGAATAAGGCGGATCCAGCTTGTATTGGTAGGTTATGTCGTGCTTCTGGCCATTCAGTTCTCCGTAAGCCTTCGGGCAGGTCGGTATATCTTAATTGAATACTCTTGTGGAACAGTAGTAAGAGAAACAGCAAATAAGTTGGAGACCTGATACACGGCCCAATGATTCCATTCACTCTTTCGTTCTTTTTAGGAGATTCAATGGCGATTAGGACAACATATGAAAATTCTACATGCCTGTGATGAGAAGAAGACAATGCCTTCGGGGAAGACTGCTTGTATTAACTGCTGCTAACTATTTAAGTAATGGATAGGAAAAACCCTGGAAACACATACACGCTATAGACCATCAATACGAATTGCTTTGATAGGCATTATCCTAATCGCCATCCAATTTTCCTGCATTTTAAAGTACCAGAAAGAGACTTCAAGGGATTCGAATCTATGCCCTTCTACACTCAAGTTGTTCACAGGGTCACGAACAGAGGTATATTAATGTTGATTGTTTAAACAGAAATAATATAAAACTGATTATCAGCTGATAAAAGCTACTTAATATTGAATGATGGTAGCTATTGTATGTCTTTATGTATTTAAATTTATGGAGAAAGCAATGCAATTTTCTCCATTATTAAAATGAGATTTTTATCTACATCTACGTTATGCCTTCAACTACAAATTCAGAGAATAACTGATAAATGTACAAAAAAAAATTTTGCTGTAAAAAATTTTAAAAAATTCCCCTAATATTACATATAAGATAACTAAATAAATTAAAATAAAATTGATACTGGATATCTCGAATAATTTAATGAGCAAGTTCAAATTGTAAACATGTCGTTTTTATCCAGTGAACTCATTTATAAGGCAAATTGCATAAATCATTTAGCGTTTAATATTAGTTGTCAATAATATAATAATATTATTAATGATAATAATTTGTAAATGTGTTGCATTGTTTTGATTATAAGTGGCTTCATTTGTGAAGTGATTAATATTAATTAAATGATCTAAATACAAAAAAATTCATTTAGTCTTCCTGATTAATTTATTAAAACACATTTGCTGATCCACATATTTTAGGTTGCACTTGTTTCCAGTATTTTTACTATATAGATAAAGAAACAGCCTTAAAACTATCCCTTTGGTTGAATTATTTGAACATTCACCTAACTTTTTATCAACATTTTCAATCAATCTCTCAATTTATGAAACATTTCTTTTGTAAGAAAAAAATTAAAATATAAAGAATTTTTCAAAAAGACAGCACATCCAATAACATAGTGCAGAATTCTTTTCTTTGCAAGAAATATTCCTCGCCATTTACCAAAGAAACTAGAAAATTGTACATTAGTATAAAAACAGCCCATTTTACTACAAAAAATTGGGTTCTTAAGCCAACACACCATTTTTTAGAATCATTAAATTCACGACATGTCCAGAATTTTTCTCAAAGTAGACAATTTTGACCCCCTATAGATTTGGCCAGCCTTCTTATGTCATCCCTTGTTACGCAAGATCTTGCATTGCTCGTGAAAGTTTCTGACTCTCAAAAAAAAAAAATATTCTACGTATGTTGTTGAAAGGATAATCTAATTTCAAATCGCGATATAAAAGTGCTTTTTGGCTGTTCTTCTAGGTCTTTCGCTTTTTTAGTTGCTTAGAATCCAGAAATTTAAAAGAGCCATTCTTAACTGAAACGGACATTTTATCTTTCGAGTATTTCGTTTTTTCCTTCTTACGATGTGAAAATTTTTTGAGCCATGTTCTGTTATATATTTTTTTATCTCAATTGAAATGTTTCAATGTTTATAAATGATATACATGATTATAATAATATTTTTAATTATATATTTATGTATAATTTTGGGATCTAAATAGAGTTGATCGAAAAGGTATTTCACCACTTTATTGTTTCTTACATATTTTGTAATTTGAATTGAAGTATGTGGGTTTCGTATAAAGTTCGATAATATTTCAGTTGATCACTGCTCTGAGCGTTCTTGCAAACCGGTCATCAAATCATGCCTTTCCAATCGGTGACAAAACTCGAGATCGGTTGGGCCAGGGAAGAAGGTCAATATTATGGAAGCAGATCTATGTCATTGGCAGTTTATAATTCTATTGATTGAGCTTTCTTTGAAACTTTTTCTAAAAAGTTTCCTGGATCTCTTGTTGTTAA
Organism: Caerostris extrusa; assembly: GCA_021605095.1. Classification (NCBI taxonomy): domain Eukaryota; kingdom Metazoa; phylum Arthropoda; class Arachnida; order Araneae; family Araneidae; genus Caerostris; species Caerostris extrusa. Next base: position 27,610 of record BPLR01000445.1, on the reverse strand, counting down.
ATCTTTTTTGTTTTTTTTTTTTATCATTTTTTTAATTTTTTGTAATAAAATACTTTTACAAAAGGTAACATGTTGATGATGTTTTTTAGTTGTGTAAGAATTTATCGAGTAAAAACATTGATGTACATGATTTTAAAAGCTTATGAGGAGAAATTGTGATATGAAAATTCATTTAATATTACATCAATGGAGTGAGTAGGGAATTTATTCAAACATGTATTTTCCCGCTTGAAAGTTGAGTGATTCAGACAGTTTATTTAATTGCTGAATCCGATGTATCACATCTGGCTGAAAGATATTACAAAATTGGAGGTACACTGCCACGGTGCATGGGTCTTGAGGTGTTAAACATATGTAATAACACTTTAAACATTCCCACACTAAGCTCATAATTAGTGTTACTCCAAGTAGTATTTACCTTTGAAGTCTCCAAAAGCCCACATCAGAAACCAAATTGAATTATAGTTGAAGAATTTTAGCTTACAATCCAGAAATTTAAAAAAGAACCATTCTTTAACTGAAACGGACATTTTATCTTTCAAGTATTTCGTTTTTCCTTTTTATTTCACGATGTGAAATTTTTAGAGACATGTTTAATATTTTATATCTCAATTGAAAATATACAATTTTAAAAAATGCTATATACATGATTATGAGCATATTTTTCATTATATATTTAATTATATTTTTGAGATTCAAATACAGTTGGTCAAAAAAAGTGTTTAGCCACTTTTTATTTTCTCATATATGTTGTAATTTGTATTGAAACATGCAGGTTTCGTAAATCAGGTAATACCTCATTTCATTCGCAGGTAATACCTCATTTCACAACTGCTGCAACTGCTTGTAATTCGAATCATGCCATTCATGCCTTGCAAATCGAATCATGCAAACCTGTCGAGTCATGCCATTCCAATCGGTGACAAAGCTGGGGATCGGATGGGCCAAGGAATTAGGTCAATATTAAGGAGGCAGATCTATGACACTGACAGTGTGTGAAACTATTGACAGGGCATTATCTTTTTCTAAAATTTATTCTGAATCTCTTGTTGTTAAGTCTATGTTGTTTTGTTTATTTATCTTTTTATTTGCAATAAAATACCTTTTAAAATGGCAACATGTTGATGGTCTTTTTTAGTTATGTAAGAGTGCATTGAGTAAAAACATTGGTGCTTGCGATTTGAAAAGCCTACGAGGAGAAATTACGAAATGAAAATTCATTTAATATTACATAAACGAAGTGAGTAGAGAATTTATTCCAACATGGATTGTCACGTTTGAAAGTTGGGTGATTTTGACAGTTTCTTTAATTGCTGAATCAGAGGTATCACATGTGGCTGAAAGATATTACGAAATTGCTGGCATGCTGCCACGGGGATATGGATCTCTACTTGAGGGGTTAACGTATGTAATAACACTTTAAGCATTAACGTATAACGTTAATGTTACGTGCGTAACGTTATAACGTTACCCTTAACGCATTTAAACGTTAACATCGTATGTAATAACACTTTATAAATTTCCATAATATGCGCAAGATTGGTGTTACTCCAAACACTAGTTCATCAAGAACAAGAAGTCTCCAAAACCACATCAGAAATAAAATTGAATTGTAGTTGAAGAATCTTAGGTTTGAAACCAGAAATTTAAAAAAAAAGAAGCATTCTTTAACCGAAGCTTTATTTTATTTTATCTTTGAGTATTTCGTATTTTTTTTTTTTTGATGACATAAGAAAATATTTGATGATAAGGAACATGGTTTTTGATAATAAGTGTAATTTAAATACATACTAATATGAGATATGATTTCGAAGTTATTAATAGCTTTGGAGACTATTTTTGTGATTTATATGGTAAAAGTAATTTCTTATTTCATTCCACTGATTTCTTTAACAATTTTTTCCTGATTTTTTTTATATGATCTAAAAATGGTTTAGATTAACTTCTTCTTGTCAAGATACAAAATTGGGATATTCATTTCCCTCTTATGAAATTGGTGACAAACCCTTTCCTGATTCTCAATTCGAGTTGCGAAATTCAGCGCCAATTCTAGTATGGAAATTATATTAGATGTTTGCATCAACTTTTTGTTCCTTCGGAATAAGAGAACACTCTCTGTTTTATTACTACTCTGTGGTGTTCATCACCAGCCAATTCATCTCCTGTAAATCATATATATTTTTAATGATAATGTTGCAGGAAATAGATTCTTTCATTTTCAAATAATGTACATATATGGATGATGGTTACTGGCAAAGAATAGATTTTGTTAACGACATAAGAATTTTTTTCGTGATATTGAACAGAACTATTAATAGAGAATATATTCTGATAATGGCGTAATAATATATTTGATGATAATAAACAGAGCTACTGATAATGAATAGTTTCTGATAATGGTATAAGAATATATATTTGATGATAATAAACAGGGTTACTAATGATGAATAGATTTTGATAATGGTATAAGAAAATCTTTGATGATAAGGAACAGAACAATTAATAAATAATAGATTATGATAATGGCATAAGAATATAATTGATGATAATAAACATGGCTGCTGATAATGAATGTTGCTGGGCTGCTGATTTTTATAAGAATATCTTCGATGATAATGAGCAGACATCTTAATAAAGAATAGATTCTGACAATGGCATAAGAATATATTTGATCATAATTAATAGGCATACTAATAATGAATAGATTTTGATAATAGCATAAGAAAATCTTAGATGATAAGGAAAATGGCTTTTGATAATGAATGCTATTTAAATGCATACTAATATGAGAAATAATTTCGCAATTATTAATAGGTTTGAACTCTATTTTGTAAATTATGTGACAATTGTAATTTTCCTGTTACATATATAATTGCATTTCAGTGATTTCTTTTCTGAATTTTCTATATTATCTAAAAATGGTTTAGATTGTCCTTAACTCCTCCTTGTCAGTATATAAATGGGATATTCGCTTACGAAATGGGTGACAAACCATTTCATGATTCTTCCATTCGAGTTGCGTTCTCTCTTCTAATGACTCCTTGGAGAAAACGCAACAAATCTCGGGGTCCAACTTCATGAAGACTTTTCCCATCTTTTTCTGCGCTGTGCGATTTGCGTAAGTTTGGAAAAATCGAGATCTGGGTCAAAATATTGCTCTTCCTTTGGCCCATCTCCAAATGGAAGTTAGAGCTATTTCTCAATCATTATTATTATGTTTTTGTGCTGCCTACTCTTTTCCACGGTACATTTGCTCTTCGAGGACGCTGCCCATTCTAAAGAGTTAAAAACAGTCTTTTGTGATCCCCCGTTCTGTTATTGTGAAATGTCTTTTGCGCTCTACTTTCATCCCCCAGTAAGCACTTGCTACTGGATGGACTGTTTAATCACTCTATTCAGTCAGAAGTTCCTTTTTTTATTTCATACTGTGTAGGCTTTGTGGTTGATGGATTTTAAAGGACTTTTTGTTTGTTATTAATATAATTCCGTCTATTTTTAGTTCAAGACATCGATTAGTTTATAATATACTAAGACTGTTAGTCATTTAATTTACACAATATCTAGAGATATATAGAAGAACAATATATATTCATTTACACAATATTCAGTGACACATTATATATCCATTTACACATTATCTGAAGACACAACATATATTCATGTACACAATATCCAGTGGCACATTATATATCCATTTACACATTATCTGAAGACACAACATATATTCATGTACACAATATCCAGTGGCACATTATATATCCATTTACACATTATATATCCATTTACACATTATCTAGAGACACAATATATCAATTTACACAATATCCAGAGACACAACATATATATATCCATTTACACAATGTCCATTACATTACAATATATATCCATTTACACAATATCCATAAATATCCAGATATATCTAGAGACACAATATATATATATATTTACACAATATCCAGATCCAATATCCCAATATCCAAAGATATAGAATAAATAGATTTTATTACTCGATGAAAATTCATAAATAGTGAATTAGAGAATTTTGGATATCCAGAGAGACATATATATATATATATATATATATATATATATATATATACAAACAATATCCAGAGATAAAGAAATTTTATTACTTATATCCCAAAATAATGAATTAAGAATTTTGGATATCCAGAGATATCTAATATCCCAATATCCAGAGATATAGTATAAAGAGGTTTTTATTATTCGATGAAAATTCTTAAATAATGAATTAGAGAATTTTGGGATGAACTGACAATGATTCTTACTTTAAATCTGCTAATTCCGATTCCGAACTAAATAAACATATGCACAGTGCAGGAAAGTATTATGAACTTAAAGTTTATATATCTATAAGAGTATGTACAAAATCTAATTTCTTTATGAAAACAATTCACTAGCTATAAATGATATTCTAATTAAATGCATATGTCATTATTACGTAATATTAAAATAATAATATTACCATTAATATAATATTAAATATAATTACCATTAATATATTTAAGTATGTTTGAATGTTTGATATAATATATATACTGACTTTTGATATGAGGTCTTTCACTAATAAAACAATATTTAAAGTATTAGAGGTAAATGCAAGAATTTTTTGTATCCAAGATGCATGCTACGCTACACCCATGTTTTATTTGAATTATTCTGACCTCATGTTTCACTTGCGTTTGCTATGAACAATATACCAGATGGCTATACCGGTAGGACAGGACTTGTTGGGAGGAATTTTAGAGGTAAATATCCCTAAGATACACTCCTAGGGATATTTATTTAATGGTATGGTAGAAAACCGGTTAAACTGCCAATAGTTAAACTGCCAATATAATTTCTATCTATGAGACTGCAAGGGATGCCGCCAGCGAGTTGGAGTCCTTCTACACACTATCTGTGAATATTTTTACTTGGCCATGAGTTGGGAATGCTGCGCCAGCTCCAAGAATGAAATGGTTTGGAGAGTATAAGTTCTTTGGATTTTTGGAGGTCATTCTTTGTATGTTCTCCACAGAGTGAATTCTTTCCTGAAAATAGTGACTGTAATGCATGTCATCATTAATATCATTAATACAGTAGGGTAAAACAGTTCCTTCTTAAATGCAGTGATTGTAATACGCCATTAGTAGAAATCGAATACATTCCCATTATCTTGCCAACCACTGTGGGGATTAATGGGTATTATTCAGAAATCTTAAGTTAGCAATTGAATTTTATTTTAGTTGTTTAACATGAAGGTTGTTCAGTTATTTAGGATGAGATCCTGGTTCCTTGCTATAGTCCAGCTGAACAGATTGCTGATAAAGGGACCCATAACCATGAAACTTGAGAATAATTCGGTGTGTTTGCTGCTTTATAACAGCGGATATGACTTCTGTCTACAACATCAATCCCTACAATAGCATTGAGGGATGTGCTTCCAACAAAACTTTCAGGGATTATTTCCTGTCCTTATCATACTGAACAATTTTAGAATATTCAGATCGGGCAATTAAGTTGTTAATGTATAACTCTTCACCACAATTGCAACAAAATCTATTCCTTTATCGAAGAACTGATTATAAAGACTCCACAGAATATAATCTCCCTTCTCTTGCTTTGTTGTCTTTTGCCTTATAAATAGTCTGCATTTTACTAAATTTAATATTAAAACCTATTAAGTTTTAAATATTTTATGCTGACATGTTTATATGGAAGTTTCTTTATGTTTTTATTTAAATTAAAATATTTAACTTAAACTGCTGATATTGCATTATAAAAAGTTGTTTGTTTGCCATATGGTGATCACATAAATGGTTTTATGTGAATCACTTTTACCATCTTAATTCTACTTACTTCACTGAAATAATTTTTAACCTGTCACAAGAGTTCACTTAAATTTAAAAATTTAACTGCCATTCTAAGTTATTCAAGTATTTCTCAATTGACGTACTCTTCTTGTGTCTTGTTAAATATGAATAAAGACCTCCATATTATCAATTGATTAAAAATTAGAGGAAATTGAAGTTGCTTAGATTTTAACAGATAAATAAACTTTAAAACAGTTTAAATTAGAAAACATGTGTTATGAAAAAAAACATAATTAAACAAGAGGAGTTGAATAACGCAAAATCTGTTGATACAATTAAGTGTCCATTGACTGCAGATCCAAAAATTAAAATTAAAATTAATTAAAATAAGAAAAATAAAAATTTAAATTAAATGTTAACTAGTTTGAAATCAGACGACCACCCAATATTATGTATATTGTTTTCTTATAAATTATTTGAATGTTTAAAAAACAAATGCATTTTTAATAAAACGGCAACATTTAAACTTGACAGCTCATATTTAAATGCACGTCATTTATTTTAGAATATCCCCCCCCCCCCCCGTCAAAATAAAAATAAAAAACCACCTTTGTTCGTTGTATACCTCAATGTATTTCTTTTCCTTTTTTAAGTTGCTGGCTTCTATAAATACAACTCATGTTTTCCGTAACACATGCGTGAATGCAACACAGTCTGTGTTTTTTCACAGTTTTGAGCGGGAAAATATACATATCAAAATATTCGAACCGTCGCTCCTTCACACACAAACACACACGAAAATAAATAAAAAAATCTCGCATATAAACTAAATTTGTGAATGCTTCGACCTATACGCAGGGTGTATTTTTAGTTGTCTTTATTTATTCGATTCTTTTCTTTTTTTTTTTTTCTTTTCCTTTGCATGTACTAGCTAAAGAGAGACTCTGGGATGAAATTTTTATCGTTACAATACTCATGAATAAAACATTAGGACTTTGGTGGTGGGGAGGGAGAAGACTGCAGAGCAAGATGGGGGTGGGGAGTGAAGAAGGAGATTGAAGCGGTCCCTTCCTTGGTGCCTTGTGCACGAATGTAAGATATGAAGCAAATTTCGAGTCTGTCAGATTTTTGCATGCGTAACTCAGTTGCAATTCCTATATGAATTCCAATGATAAAGGCAAAGCCAGCAAGACATATGTAGATTGCATTTTGAAGAAGAAAAAAAAAAAAAATAAGGAAGAAAACAAGTCTTAGAATGACGAAGTTAGAGAGTTTCCGCACCAGAATGACACAAAAAGAAACAGTTCTAGATAAATATTTATTGGTGAAAAATACAAAAGACTAATTTCAAGTTCTTGTAGGAAGGAAGACATTATTATTAATTGTGTCGATGTTGTATTGATTCCGAATTTTTATGTTTAAAAATTGTAAATCTATAAAATATTTATAAAACAGACAAAATGATACAATGGGACAGAAGAAAAAAATATATTTTTGGCAAAAGAAAATGTTATTTTATTTTATTTTGAAATGCAAATTTTATATACCAGAACAATGTCGTCATGTAGGGATGATTAATGAACATTTTAAATGAATTGTTTATGTATTGATGATTAATGAACATTTTAAATGAATTGTTTACGTATTGATGATTAATGAACATTTTAAATGAAATATTGATGATTAATGACCATTTAAATTGAATTGTTTACGTATTGATGATTAATGAACATTTAAAATGAATCATCTAATTGTTTATGTATTGATGTTTAAGGAAAATTTTGAATTGTTATCTAATTGTTTATGAATTGATGATTAATGAAGATTTTTAATGAATTGCCATCTAATTGCTTATGTATTGATGATTAATGAAAATTTTAAATGAATTGTTATCGAATTGAGTTAAATATATCTTTGTTTTACTATTCATCAATAATATAAAAATTAGTAAAATTGTTAAAAAAATATAAATAAATATACAAAAACAGTATCAGTGATTAATTTTTTTAGCTTATGTTATTATGTATGTTTAATTTTTATAGCCATATTCAGGGACACTATGGTTATTTGAAATGTATATACAAATCTCTACTTTCTGGATTTTCTGGACTATTTCTTAATTCTACAACCAGATAACTTTGGTATCGCAGCTTAATGTTCGAATATTGGCTGTAACATGGACGTCTGTAAGTGGTTCAGAATCCACATTAAACTGTAGGTCCTAGTCTAATTAGCTCAAAGTGTGCACAAAATGACCTTAGAGCGACAAACCATACAACCAGATAAACTTAAAAGACAAATTGAAGATTGCATCAAATTTTATAATAAGAAATTATGAAGATGATTAAATTAAACATTTATATATTAGGAGCTTGAATGGCCGAGTGTCTGGAGCTTTGGCACTCGATGCCACCGATTTCGGGCTCAAATTCAGGAGGTGCAATTGATGTTTGTAGTAGTTCAGAATCCACTCTAATCAGCAGACCCTAGTCTCATATAACTGTTATTAAATCATGAAGTCAAGTCAGACTTCTGCATACCGTTACTCTATCACAACAGAAGTTGCCTTCTTTCCCTTCAACTATGAGTCCATACGGGTTCGTGGGCTAAGCCTAGAAGTCAAACAAGTGGGTTAAGAAACAACAACATTTATATATATAAAACTAACATACAAATTACAGTTTTATGGTTTCGCAAGTGCTTTGTAAGTCATAGATGGTAAAATAAGAAATTATGAAAATGTTATTGAATTAAACATTTATACATTAGGGGCCTGAATGGCGGAATGTCTAGAATTTGGTGCCACAAGTTTCAGCTTGGAGTTCTGGCGATGCTATAGATGTTTGTAGTGGTTTAGAATCCACTTTAAGCAGTAGTTCCAGTTCTCATATGACTGTAAGAGCGTCAAGGAGCTAAGTCGGACTTCTACCTACGGGTGCTCTATCGCAACAGAAGTTGTACTCTTTCCCTTCAACCCTGTGCAAAAACGAGGTTCCTAGGCTTGGTCTAGATGTCTATCAAGTGGGTTAAGAACAACATCATTTATATATTAAAAATTAACATATAGTTCATATACTACCAACACTTCTTATTATGTAAAAAGTATTACATCTTTTAACATTTTTTTTTATTTTATTTAAAATTACATTTAGATCAAAAGTATACAAATGTCATTTTCATTTATTAATTACTGAATTTAATGTTAATGTTACCGAACATAATGTAATTGAATGATAAATCACAATTTAAAAAAGAAACTACGAAGGTAATAAAAATAAACATACACATAATAAGTTTAAAAACTTTACTCCACATTCACAGTTTCTGAGCTCTAAAACATTTTTACGCCGGTGATGTTCCTTCAACAAACACGAAATTTAAATCCTGTCAAGAACATGGATATTTACAATCCGCGCTCGCAGCGCAGCTTTTGCTATTTAAGTTACCCTAAAACTTAACATTAAACGCGGAGAAACCGCAAGATCTAAAAGTGGTTTATCCAAAAAGCAGTGCATGAGAGAAGGAAGAAGGAAGAAATAAGGAAAAAAAGCCAGCAAGCACAGGAGACAATCGACAGAAATTACAGTTTTATGGTTTGGCAAGTGGGTTGTAAGTCACGGATGGTTCGTAATTTCGTTCCTCGAGAGCGTGGCACCAACCTCACCATCTTTCATTAAAACAAACGAATCCCGGGGATTCCTCAAATATTTATAGCCCGGCGTCCCCCAGGATGAATGGTTATTGCCCAAGTCGGTAAACACGTGCAACATTAGACACTTTGGCGAGAGTTTGTTAGCGAGCGAGGGGATATAGGGCCACGCGAGGATAAAAAAATGGTAAATAAAATATGTTTCGCAATTGTTGCCTTTTGTCTGGTCACTTCTGGCTGCTTTCTGGAGGTGCGAATCAATTTTTAAGGAGAGTTTGTGGTAGAGGGAATGAAATGTCATTGATAGGGAGAAAGTAGTAGATGAAATGAAATGATATTCATTCCTTAAACTAATGGATGTATGAGTACAGAGAGTAAAGAGATAAAAAGTTTCAATATTTTTTGCAAAATTTAATGAGTAATGATATATATATGGATGTACGAGACCTCATAGGATAAAAAATGGTAAATAAAATACTTTTCGTAATAATTGCTTTTTGTTTGGTCATTGCTAGGTGCTTTTTGGAGGTAAGAATCAATCACGATCTTCTAACCGCTCACTCATAAAAGTTTACAAAAATATTGATCGATGGAATGAAATACCATTGATTGAGAAACGGTCATTTTTAGTCAATATAATGAAATGGTATTCATTCACTCACACCAAGGAATATCTGAGTACAAATATTAATGAGGTGAAATTGTTTCAATATTTCTGGAAAAGTTAAGGCGTGAGGGGATATAGGGCAGTGCGAGTCTTCACAAGGAGAAAAAAATGGTAAATAAAATATGTTTCGCAATTGTTGCCTTATGTCTGGTCACTTCTGGGTGCTTTCTGGAGGTGCGAATCAATTTTTTACGGAGAGTTTGTGGTACAGGGAATGAAATGTCATTGATAGAGAAATGAAATGAAATGGTATTCATTCATTGAACCAATGGATATCTGAGTACAGTGGCTTATGAGATTAAATTTTATCAATATTTTTTGTATAATCTGGGTTATAAGATGTCAAAAAAAAAAAAACAAAAAAAAAAAAAAAACGTTAAATAAAATATGTTTCGCAATTGTTGCTTTTTGTTTCACTTTTGGGTGCTTTTGAATATGGGCATCAATTTTTTTTTTAAGAGAAATTTTCGTAAAAGGAATAAAATGCTATTGATTGGGAAACGATCGCTTTTTAGACAATGGATTGGAATGACATTCATTCATTAAACCAGTGGATATCTGAGCACAAAAACTGACGAGATTAAATTTTTCAATAAATCTGTAAAATTTAGTGAGTGAGGTAATATAAAGCCATTCGAGAACTAAGAAGGAAAAAAATTGTAAATAAAATATGTTTCGCAATTGTTGCTTTTCGGAGGTGGGATTCAATTTTTTAAGGGGAGTTGTTGTAGATTGAATTAAATGCCATTGGAAAAAATGGTCTTCTTGGGTAGAAGGAATGAAAGAGATAAATGAATGAGATTAATGAGAGATTAATAAATGAAAGATTCATTCTTCAAAACCTATGAATATCTCAGTATAAAGCCTTATGAGATGAACGTTTTTCAGTATTTTTGTAAAATATATATAGACATATAGCCGTGCGGACTCAGAAGGGTAAACATGGTCAATAAAATATGTTTCGCAAATTGTTGCTTTTTGTCTAGTCTCTCCTAGACGCTTTCTGGAGGTGGTAATCATTTTTTTAAGGAGAGTTGTGGTGGATGGAATGAAATGCCATTGATACTGAAAATTTTAGTTTAGTAGATGAAAGGATATCTGAGTACAGAGGGTTATGAAATAAAAATGTATCATTATTTTTGTACAATTTAATGAGTGGTGGGGCATCGTCACAAGGGAAAAAAATTTTAAATAAGGAAAGTTTCTCAATTGTTGCTTTTTTGTTTCACTTCTGGTTCCTTTTTGGAGGTGGTAATCAATTATTTAAGGATAGTTGTGATAGAGGGAATGAAATACAATTAAATGAAAAACAGTCTTTATTTTAGTAAAGGAATTAAAATGGTATTCATTTCTTAAACCAATGGATATCTGAGTAAAGGGGCTTATGAAATTAATTGATGTAGAATAAATAAATAATTTCATATACCTTGGTTTCATAAATTTGTAAACTTTAATTTAAAGACTAATTATGAAACTGAATTTATTTTTAGGATAGCATTCTACTGAATAAATATTACCACTACATTTCGTTAGTAAGAAAAAAGTCGTTAGTATGTTAGTAATTATTTCGTTTCTCTAATAAATTTCTTGAACCTGCATTTATTTTATTTTTAGTTATCAATTAAAAGAGAAATATCTTGGTTTCATACATTTTCTTTTTTTTTAAGATTTTCTTATTTGGAAAATGGTTAAAAAGTAAATTAATATGCAGAGTGATTACACATAAAGTTTTTAAAATCAAAATATATACTTTTATTTTTGATTTCCTGCATACACATGCTTTTTCTTTGGAAGTGTTTATTTTTAATAAGCAGACACTGTAAAAGAGAAACTTTGGGTAATATCTAACTGTTTTCCATTTTTAGTGAAATATAAAGCTAAATGTTTTTACATCTTTTTTTTTAATTCCCCAAAATATTAAAATTAAATATCATTTTCCATTTCCACTTTAAAATTCATATGTTTCCTCAAAAGTAACCGATTTCCATCATAAAACATCATCCGAATCTTCATTAAAAGATCAAAAGAAACCGAATCTCCCGAAGTAAAACGTTGGGGGATTTAATGCACCAGCTCATTCACAAATAACTTTTATTTTTCTTTAACTAGCTTTTCAATAAAAAAAAAAAATAAACGTCTTCCTTCATTTTTTTATTTAAATAAAACTGCAAATGAAATTTAAAACAAACATAAAGAAAAATATCCATACCTAAACCCTCCTCTAAGTCTTTATCTATTAAATAATTAAATTTCCACAGACCATCAGGGTATCAACACAAGGAAAAAAATTAAATTATATGCATAAAATAAAAAGGAAAAAACCTCCTAAATGCATGGGAAGTTGAGTTTCTACCTCCCCCATTCCTTTGACATTTTTGATACAAATTCGTAGGTGGGTTTCCTCCTGGATTGGCTAGCTGGATTCTGTTAATAGAATATGCAAATGATCTTCGAAGTCCATGTCATCGACGATATTTAATTATTGTAGCATAAAATGAAGGGACTGAGTCGTAGCTCAAACGAACGCCGTTGGTTGCTTTTTAAGCCGAGAGCTCTGTTGTCTATTGGAAATTAAGACGCTGGCTGACTGGAGAAAAGTGGTCTGCTAAAGAATGTCTAGCATTGGCGAAGATCTTGTGAGGTTCTTCCCCGATAATTTGCTTCGGGGACCATCCAAAAATTGAAGATATATTTTCGTAGTACATGGATATAATACAGTTATATATATGTATATATATAATATTTTCAATGGCAGATTATGAGCAGTTACAGCAATAAAAAGAACAACAACAAAAAAAAACAAAAACAAACAGAGAATACAACAAAACATGCTGAAACAGAGTTCATTAATCTAACAATAATGCCAAGTTGTTGATCTTTTAGCCACTAAAAAAGTGTTACCAGGTGCACCACGGGGAGGTAGATCTTCTGCGCACCCCAGTTATATATATTAAATACCGTATGTATATTGAAATTTGGTTTCCAATTCAATTGCAGAAATTTAAATATTTTTGTGCTACATTTTAAATAACTATAATTTATTTAATGGTATATATTATGTTGGATATATGTTCAAGAATATAAATTCATTAAGGTTGTGTACTAAGGTATCAGTAAAATAATTAAACTAATTATAAAAAAAGACTCAAAAACAATATCCTAAATATACAATTAATTAACGAAATTAGACAAAACTAACTAATTGACTTAATTAGACAAAATGAATTTGAATTTTTTATACGTTCTGAAAAAAATTAATTCAACCGTAAATTTTTATTAAATCATCCCAACAAAAACAATTTCATAGTTCTGACTACTATGGACCAGTTATGCTTTTATGTTATACATAAAATATACAGTATTCTCTCGCTATTATAGTATTTGTATTCCTTTCATCTTTTATTGCAAATCTTACTTGAATGAATTGTATTCAATGTACAAAACACAAAAAAAATCTCATTTAATATGATGTTAAAAGTATTTAATGTCGTTCCATTAGTGAGTGAGTAGTAATGTTTACTAGCTGGTCAACAAGAGAATGATAATTTAGATTTAGTTTCTCTGGTGGGTGCTCTATAGTCACCGGTTTGGAAAACAATTCGATTTAATGGAAGCTGTGATACAGGTTTTTGTATTAACAATAGAAAAGAGTGGAACTACTCAGGTTTCCTTAAAAAAAACATATTAAACTTGAAAACTTCCTGTAAGCTATTATTTCTATGCTATCTTAAATGAGGCGAGGGGATAGTTTAGTTGTTAAATAGTCGAAGGAATAGTTAATGGATGTAGTATAGTTTAAATAGAACTGTATTAAAATTTCGTATTTTTTATAATATTTGAAAAATCAATACTTGAATACAGCACTTAGTTAAATTGAAAGTTTTCTATTAAGCAAACATTCCAAAATTTCTTTAATGAGAGTAGTGTGCCCTATTGGGAGTGATTGAGTAATGGGTGTAATATATACGCAGTTTAAATAATTTTGAGTTATCATATTTATACATTAATAAACTAAAATATTATTTGTAAATTTATGTGAATAACATATTTGTAAAGTTACATGGACTTCCTTCAATGCAACATTTACAAGTGCACTGAAGAGAACATAAACTTGAGAACAATGCTTAGTTAAACCTGAAAGTTCTCTTAGAAGGCATTGCTTCAGTTTTTTTGTTAATGACAGTAGTGTAACCATAATTTGTAGGTTTAGTGAGAGAAAGGGCTGAGGGGCCTGATGGCCGAGTGACTGAATCTCTGGTCCTGGGTGGCACAGGTTTTGGATTCGAGTCCTGGCGTTGCCATTTCTTTGGAAGCCAATTTAAACCGTAGATCCCGGTCTAATAGGATTGTTGGATATAGGGCAAACAACCGTACACCGTAAAAATTAAACTTCTCGTGTTACGGAATCTGCCAGTAGACAGACGCCCTTGTCTCATCATGGGGTTTAAAGAAGAAGTGTAATTAAGACAGAATTGTATTTTTCACTTTTTCTTATATATTAAGTTATACTGCTTTCTTCCTGAAATTTTTGCTACAGATGTTTCTGAGAATAGCATAGAAGCAAAAAGTTGGAGGGAATAATTATTAGGTGTTGTGTAATTGAAATAGTTTTACATTAATATTTTTATGCATTATAATGCAGAGTTATATGGGTTTTATTCATTATTTCAACACAACACTCAATTAACCTTGAATGTGTTTCGGGTAGGCCTCGCCCTTGTTTTTTTTTTTTTAGAAGTTGCATGGTGGTAGTGTTATGTACTAAGTAGCAGCTAGGCAACAACAAATCGTCTACAGATCCACCCTAGCATAAGCTGACAATTTCCGATACTATATTACTAACATTTGTTAAAAATATTAATCTAATAACATTCTTACTTGCATGAAACGATAGAAAATGTATGTATTTTAGAGAAAATGTATATTCTTGAAAACAGCATGCAGACATATCACTTAAACCTTTCGAGTTAATATAAAACTATATTCTTTGATACTGTAGTAATGGATAAACACTGATAAACTAACGTTTTATAACAATAGGTAACCCTGATTTAAATTTTTAAATCTTGCTACAGATTTAGTTGAAATAAATCATAGAAATATGAATTTGAATTATAAATAATGTTAATAGGAATATCAGATTTTAATACCATTATTATATTGAATTAATAAACATAATTAATAGAATGCAAATATGACATTTAGTAAATAATGAGTTAGGTGTTTCAGTTTTAGTTAATTAAACTGGTAATTCATAAATTCATTAAATACTGCTTGAATGTCTGTCTAGAAGGACACAAATTAATGCATTACTATTATAATTGACATATAAATGCTTCATTAAAAATTGATTTCTAATTCAATTGCAGCAATTAAAATATTTTAATTAGCTATAGTTTATTTATTTTTAAAATTAATTTCATTATATTTCAACTATTAATGAAGTGAATAATAATGCCTATAATTTTAAAATTAGCATTATGTCTAAAAAGTACCCACCAAACATATTTTAATTTCATTTAGAAAATTACAATTAGCCTGTAACGTAGATATTGCATGATTCAGCTGTATTTGTCATAAAATAGCTGCGTAAAATGTTGTCTTTTAATTAAATAGATGACAGCCCTTAGGGAATGAATAATAATGTAAATAAGACTCAATATTATTTCAATTTGGGAAATTAATAGACTGAATTTTTTTTTTTTTTAGTTTATAATAATTTAATTTTGAATTACAGGAAAATAATTTTCTTTAAGAAAAATTTTTATTTATTATGAATTAATAAAATTTTTTAAAGTTATCTTCTGGAATTTTGTTGAAATATAATAGTTCTAGTCGTTTCAGTTCTGATTGAACAATAAAGAAATTTTTCATTGTTTATCAATTATATGAAATAAAATTTCTTATGCAGTTCAAAAGTGATTTAAACTTCAATTTTAGTTAGACCTTGTAAACAATTTCATCAGTTTTATAAACAATTTAATATATATAAAATTTAATTATTATTAAAATATTTTTTTGTTAGTCTTTATTGTTTTTAACAAAATAAATATAAACTAAATCAATATTTTCCAAGGCTTTACTGGTTATGACATCTTAAAATACTCTGTGTTGTGTTGTGACCATTTCTCTGTCCCCTGTGTCCCATCCCATGAGTAATCTACTCATGGATGGAAGGATATGGAGCAGCTTCTGTTGTGATGGAGTACCCGTATGTAAAGTCTGACTCGGGTTCGTGATGCCCTTACAGTCATATGAGACTGGGTCCTTAAACTTGACTGGGACCTGGGCTTAAATGGGATTCCAAACCACTACAAACATGCATGGTATCGCCGAGACTCGAACCCGAAACCTGTGACACCGACAGCCAACCCTAGGCACTCAGCCATTCAGCCCCTTAAAGTGCTCTAATAGATGGAAAGCACCTTTTTTCTGTGGAATTGAATTATTAAATTTATTATTATGAATTTATTTAATGAATTATGAATTTATTTATTGAATTATGAATTAATTTATTGAATTTTATAAAATGAGATTATGTCCAAACATTATATGCAGCAGCTTATACTTTGCCTCTTTAAGTTTTAGTGTTTTTCAAAGCATAATATGTGGATTATAAACATAATTTTACGGTATTTTTTAGTTATGTGAATAATTTTTTATATAAAAATCAGATAACAGAAGTAATATTATATAAACAATGGTAAAAGGTACAGACTTTATCTTAGATAAACAAAGCCAATTGTTTGCATTTAATTTCCGTATCTCGAAGAACACAAAATTTAGCACCTTCAATATAAGACAGCCATTTAATCTACATATAGTCTTTTTAGAAAATAAATCCAATCAAAAACAACCTTACTTCTTTCAAAAGAAGAAAGTTTCCAAACGCTTACAATTGTTTAAATTTATATCTCCATGTATCTTTCAGATTTCATTCTTACATATAAAAATCATTTCTTAATTTTACAAATTATTGTTTTCAGGATATATACAAAAACAAGACCGAAATATTTCTTGAAGCAACAAATTTAAATAGTACCTTTTAAAAAAAGTTTATTTCTTCTTTTTTATTTGATTATCGCATCTGATAATATTGTGTCCAAAAGTAAGACCAATTTTCAATTTAAAATTTCCCGGGGTTATGGAATTTTAATTTTTTTCTTTTAGATTGCTGGCAATGTCCTTGATATCCGTGTGAAATTCGACGTTAAAATATTCATTAGTGTTTGATTTACACTTGGCTTTGTGAGACGCTAAAACTGATTCCGGCGATTTTTGAAATGTCTGAATTCATTGAGCAAAGAATTTGCATTCAATTTTGTTTGCAGAAACGTATAGAATGTTGCAAAAGATATTCGGTGAGCATTCCTATATCGGAAAGAAATGTTTACAAGTGGTAATTTAGTAAGTTTTGTATTTGCAATTTATCTTGATTTTATACCCATTCCATCACAACGTTTTTCTTCCCCATTTTGCTTTCATTAGAATCGATTACTTTTATCGTTAAAAAGGTAATTGTAAAGAGAGCAATATTATCAAAGCCCCTTCTATGTAGAAACTATAGACGTTTATTCTTGGAGAATCAAATGCAACTCCTTGCATTTGATTATCGCATCTCGAAGAACACTAAATTTAGTAACTGCAGTTTGTGATACAAACATGGGCCTTTGCAATTTATGTGATGTCTCATAATTGTTTAATTTCATATACATTCCATCCCAGTATTTTTCTCTCCTTATTTCACTTTCATAATAATAGATTACTTTTTATCATTTAAAGCGTTCTTAAAAATGAAATTTAAAAAGGATGCAATATTATCAAAGCCCCTTCATGTAAAACTATAGACGTTTGTTCTTGGAGAAGCAAATGCAAATCTTTACATTTGGCTGTCGAATATTGAAAAACACTAAATTTAGTAATTACAGTCTGTGATACAGATATGACAATTTACAATTTATCTCATTTCTCATTATTCTTTAATTTCATATCCTTAATTTCATTTTCATCACTTTCTTTCCATCACGCTTTTTTACCTTAAATATTTTTATTTGTTAAGAATCAATTACTTTTTTCCTTTAAATTATTCTTAGTTAAAGTTAATAAAGTTAGGCAAGTTAAAGTTAGTAAAGTTAGGCAAGTTAAAGTTAGTAATATAATCAAAGTCCTTCTAATTGTAGAAAATATAGATGTTTGTTTAGAGAAGTGCAAAACGCAATTCCTTACATTTTGCTATCCCATATTGAAGAACACTAAGTTTAATAATTGCAGTTTGTGATGCATGCATAGGTATCTGCAATTAATTTAACTGACCTTTCATAATTTTTAATTTCATATCAATTCTATCACACTATTTTTCCTTCCATATTTTACTTTAAACAGTTAGTCCCGGTCTGTTTAGACTCGTGTGCACAAGATGACCATTGAGCGACAACCAAATCAAACCTTCCATATTTCAAGCTGTTTCTTTTTTTTTCATTTAAATTACTCTTTGAAAGGAAAATTAAAGGAAGCAATATAATGAAAGTCCTTCTAAAAGTAGAAAATATAGATGAGTGCTTTAAAGAGCAAATGCAATTCTTTGCATCGTCTATGTATATTGAAGCGCACTAAATTTAGTAACTACATGTGATACTAATGTGAGTATTTGCAACTAATCTTATCTCTCATAATTGTTAAATTTCATATCCATTCCATCATGGATTTTTTCCCTTTTCTACGTAGCTTTCATAAGAATCGATTATTTTTCATCACTTAAACTCATCTTAAAAATGAAATTCAAAGGAAGCAATATTATCAAAGCCCCTTCTATGTAGAAACCATAGACGTTTGTTCTTGGAGAAGCAAATGCAACCTCTTGCATTTGATTATCGCATCTCGAAGAACACTAAATTTAGTAAGTACAGTCTGTGACACAGACGAGGGCTTTCGTAATCTACCTCACCTGATCCAAACAATAATAACAAGGCCACCCCACCCCCTAACAGCATTAAAAGGGGAAAGCCCCTGATTGTCTCCTCCCACTTTGGGAGAGGGTCTCAGGTGCCACAGTGATTGGGGAAGAGAGAGATTTAAGTTGGCTTGAGCCCCCTTTCCCAAGAAACTCAAAAGAAAGAAGTTTTGTCGTGGTAGGACTGCAATGAAATTACAATGAATTGGTAAAAAAGGGGAAATAAACTGGCAAAAAATAAATTCTCTTCGAAAGGCGATAATAAATCGAATTTTTTTTTTTTTTCTTTTTTGTTGGTTTAGGGAAACGGACAGTTTGGCATGTAAAAGATTTCAGAAGAAAACTGGAGGCAAATAAATGTAGATTAAGTATACCTTTTATAAATATATTCAAAATAAAGTATAAATATATTTAAAATAAGTATATATTTTATACATTTTATTTGATTTTTTTTTATACATGGCATAAAATGCAATGGACATTATGTTCCTGTTATGTATATCATAAACGGCCGGGCGTCGGTCAATAATTGCCCTAAGTAAATTATTTTTAGAAGTTTATGCATTACATTATGTAGTAGGTTAGGAGACCTGGAAAACTCCCATCATGAAATTCGAGACTGCAATGACTGTAATGCTCGATACCAGTGGATTCTGATCTACAGGTGATACTGTAGATCAGAACTAATTTTAAAATTAACTAATTTCAAAAACGCGCAATAAATGCAATTTAATTTTTGGTTCCTCAATTAATAATGTTGTATCTAAAAATAATTTAATAAAATTAAATAGTAAACTAAAAACTTTTTTTGATGGCGGATAATTACTCGGATTGTTTGTTGAATTAGAGAATTACATACATTTATATGTGTAGCCCTCATACATTTATATGTATGAGGGTTAGTTTTTTCAAGCTCTGTTGGGCATTAAATAAAGACAACTATGATTAATAAAACGATTTTATTAGCAGGAGTCCAGTACAATTAATGTTACTTTCACATATTGTCACCACGATCATTGTCATAGCGTGTTTTTCGATACTGCAACACTTTCTTCACAACAAGAGGACTATTTTTTTGTCAATCCCCAATAGCGTTGGACTTTCACAATACACCAAACTTCACTGTGCCTAGAGCCGAGTTGCACCTTTACAGTTTGGGAATGATGTGGATCAGATGTCTGGTTGTGCTCTGTGACGCTCTACGGTCATATAAGATCGGGACCCTACTGATTAATAGGGATTCCAAACTACTACAAACATTCATGGCACCACCGGTTTTCTAATCCGAAACCAGTGATACCGAGTGCCAGAGCGCTAGCCACTCGGCCACCAGACCCCGAATTTTTAACACAGCACTTTAGAGCATTTTCTTCACTGTAGGATCTATCACTTCTAAGTTCGAAATATCAATTACAGTCAGCTTACTTTAAAATGGCTATCAGGGTTGATTCCCCAACCAAGTGCGAATACCACAGAGCTATTTGTTTTTATAGACAGCAGAAATTCTTTGGAGCATTAGCTGCGTTTATGGCTAGAATAGTTCTGATCCATGAAAACGCTCGTCCGCATGCTATTGTGATAACTAAACAGCTTCTTTCGCAATCTTAGTGGGAAGATTTCGATTATCCACCGTGCAGCCAAGATCTGGATTCGAGTGACTTTACCCTCTTTCTTTTGATAAGGGAAAAAAAAAATGTCTGGGAGGACAGCATTTCCGTACCAATGAAGAGCCTCAAAACACCTTGGAAAGTTTTTTCAGTACGATAGCGGCAATCTATCATGATGATGACACAAGAAAACTCTTGCCGCGGTATGACAAAGGGTCTCATTATTTACATTGATTCGTCGAAGTTGTGTAAAAGTTGTTTGTTGTATTTTAAATTCCATGCAGACAAATATCAAAAGTTAATTACAAAAAATAAATAGTAAAGGTGTGGCATTCATCCTTAAAAAGTACAGTTCTCGGTCATTACTCAGGAAGTTCAGTTAGTATAAAGTGGGCGCTGCTGATGCACTATAGTAAATATTGTTAGATATACGAAAGGATCTGTTAGAATCTCATTCAGAGAGCAGTCCATCGCTGGCTTCGATTGATTTTTACCCTTTTTCTATAGTGGAAAAGATATCTGGGAAGACAATGTGTTCGTACCAACGAAGAGCTTCAAGACGCTGTGAGGAGTTATCTTAATACACTAGCTGCAATATTTAATGATGAGGGCATTGGAAAATATGTGCAGTGTTATGAAAAATGTCTCGTTATGTACATTGACTACGTGAAAAGTCACATCTGAGCGGTAAATAGGATTAACTATTGTTGGTCGAAATTGTGTAACAATTATTTGTTGTATTTAAGTTCCATACTGACAAACATCAAAAGTTAATTACGAAGAATAAAAAAAAAGTCGTGGCATTCATCCTTACAAGGACAGTTTTTGGCCAGCACTCAGGAAATTCGGTCTGTATAAAGGGGCGCTGCTATTGCACTTCAGTAAGTGCTGCCAGATATAAGAAAGGAGCAATTATAACAATGATTGTACTTGACTCCAGGTAGTAAAAAAATGTTGCTATTTACACTTGTTTTTATTTAATCGCCCTTTGGAAGTTGAAGAAGCCCTCATGAAATAAGCGATTGTCTGTGCAACCTTCTCAAGTCGTAACAATTACAGATGGAATATGGATTATACCATGAGTTGTTCCATTGTGATTCGTGATAGACCACTAGATGAGAAATGTCTACTCCAATGAGAAATGAGGAAAGCTGTCCTCACCTTTTGACGGATTGTCTTAAAAAGGAGGTTTGGTTTGTCGTTCTAAGATCATTTTGTGTACAATTTAGGCTTTAAAAGAGGATCTTAAAAGGAGGCTTTTGGAGAAGAGAGTTCTGTAACGAGTCGATCAGAAGTGTGGTTTTTTTTTTTCTCTGAAGTGAATCCCTTGTGGTTTCGTGTATCACGCTGTGTGATAATTAAGGTCAGCTACAGACCACGTATTTTTAGATTCAATGTAGACTCGAGAATTCTGAAAATTTCTGACTTTGGAGTGAACTGCACTTGCGATTTAATCGTGCATTTGTAAAAAGCAAATTTAAATTTTTCATTTTAGTTTTTCGTAAATAATTTATAACCCAGAGTTCTGTATTTGTATAAATATATACTGCTAATAAATAAAAAAAAAAGGCTCCCATGATCCCGAAAGTGCCCCTCTTTTGAAGAAGTAATAGGTTTGGCCGAAACGTAGCAATTAATATTAATAAAAAAAATTGAAAATGAATATTAAAAATTAATTATCAAAATGTGATGATAAATATAAAATTTCAGTTACTATAATTAATCGGACCATATGGCATGCAGAAAGCGTTAGAAAAAGAGATATATCTAAATGCTATGTAAATTATTTTAAAATATATCTTTTTATTATTTATAGTATACTTGATGATTACAAATTGTTTGTTTTCAAGATAAATAAGTCAATGTTGAATGATTAAATACAGTATCTAAATAAAAATTTTGCTAAAATATTAATATGAGATAAAAAGGGAATGAAAATTTTAATTTACAAATATCATTTAAAAAAGTAATTGTTAGATTAATTAAGATAAATATATTTTTATTTACGAAAGGCAACTTAAGATACCATAAATATTTTTTGTCCGTTATTGGAGTATTATTGTGTGCTTTGAAATTTAATATATTAAAATGAATTAAGATGAAAATATAATTTTGAAGAGTAAGTTTCTAAGTAAGAGTTTTTAATTTTTATAGTGGATTATGGATATATTTTAGAATAAACATTTTCAATTTTTGTACTGTATTTTATGATAATAGCAGAATGATTTGCATCTGTTAAAATAATTAAAAATTAATAAGCTTGTTTAATTTTCTGATATACTATCTAGAATATTAAATGGTGCCCATTATATTTTGATTATTTGTAAACAAATTTTAATTTTTAAAGAAATTTTAAAAGCCGTAGAAATAGTTTTAGAGAAATTTTATACGTAGGAAAAGATGAAAAGTAAAAGTAAATGTTTGGCTTGACTACTAATAAAATAATTAATGTGAAGCTTGCTAGTAATTAAATGAGTTAAAATAATTGAAAGCCAGGGAATATCTGGCCTAATTTAACTCAAAAGAAAAATACAACAGATTTTAATAGTTGCAGCAATATAATATAAGTAGAATAATAAAAGTAGAAAAAAGCTAATAAATTTTATGAAGGCAAGCATAATTTGATTTTTTTAATTTATATCATTATATTTCGTTTCATGATAATATAAAATAGGATATAATCATCAGCAACAAACTTTGAAGATAAAAATTAATTATAAATCATGAAACATTATACATCTATTTAGATTTATGGTAGGGAAATAAATAAAAACAATTCCTCAAAATTTAAATTTTATTTTTAGAGAATAGACGTCTACAGATAAAATAATTGAGCAAAAAAGATAGAAAACAAAATACTTAACAAATGTAAAGTTAATTATTTTATGAAAATCATTGGTTCAGAACTGTGGAATGTTACTGATTTAAAGTACAATTAGGATTGATAAATATCTAACGCATTAAATCAATATGGGAAAATGTTGAAGGTAAATAATTGATTAGAAATTTTTGTTGAATTGAAAGTATATACAGTTTGGTATGTGATTTTTTCTTTCTGAATTAAGGTTTTTTTATTACTATTTTGAGGGTGAATATTACCATTCGTTTCATTCCAAAACGATTGGAAATATTCAACACGACGTGTAAAATCTTGTAGGATAATTTAAAGAACGACTTTGAGGAACCTTTTTTTTTTTTTGACAAAGAAAATTTCAGCATTTGAACTCATCGATATGTTTTTGTTTTTTTGCGCCCATCAGCAAATTCATAATAAACGTAGGCAAATGGAATGAATCTCACTTATTCTGTACTAATCACCTGTTTGTCCTCTTACAGAATCATGATATCTTAAAATGGGCAGATGGCCGTGCAACTCCTGGCACTCGGCGCAACAAGTTTCAGGTTCGAGTTTCTGCAGTGCCATGGATGTTTTTAATGGTTCAAAATCCCCTTTAAACAGTAGATCTAGGCCTAATATGGCCGTAGAGCTTTTGGGTAAGGCTGACAATCCTACTCCGTAAAAGAAAACATATCCTGTCTTGAAACCTGCCAATAGGCAGATGGATTTGGCAGAACCATAGGGCTATATAATATCTTCAAGTCCTTTCGCAATTTATTTTTTACATTCAGTGCACAAAAATATATTTCATAACCCATGAACCAGATGGAAAAATCATCAATTTAATGAATTTTATAGAAGAAAACGCACGTACAATCAACAAGAAACTACCCCTGAAATACAAATTGAACTCTCTCCGCCTAATCCATCACTCACAACAAAAATGTCATAGAATGAAAGCCATCATAATACTTTGTATCCCATATCATACCTTTTTTTCGCAGATTTGTCACCATTATTTTTTCCTCCTGCATTGAATACTTTTCATTTTACTTATACTTTTGTTAGTTACATAGTTACTATTATGTGACCATAGCATATATATTTTTTTGTATTTTCCGTGTTACAATTCCTTGTACTCATACATTTCTGGCATTGTAAGTTTTTCTTATTTTGCTATTATTATTTTTCCATCCTCACCTTTTTAAATACTGGGGTCTACATATCCCTATTGTACAGGGATGAGGTGTGGGTAAAATAAAATTTATACAATGTAAAGTGAGATATTTAGACAACAGTCTTCCTTCATAATGTTATTTATAACCAACTATAGTATCTACTTTTCGGATTGATTGAACATATGAAATAGAGTCCATTTGTATCGCTGTAAGACACTTCGAGGCGACCTTGGATTAGTGAGTACGAAAACTTATGATCGAAAACAAAATGTTTTGATTTTATGGTATATTTTGAGTAAACTTAAAGTATTGTTTTCTTTTGTTTTTGACATGTTCTTTGTTTTAATTTTTCTATTATTGCCCAGCCACAAGATATTAAAAAGAAATATTCATCCAATAAATTTCAATTATAATATCCAAGTAGATATATGAAAAAAAATTAATAAATGATTTTTGTAAATTTAAATACATATATGCATCAAGTCCGGTAGATATTATAAGTTTTAGATGAAAGATAATGGAATTTAGCTGCTAAAGCAAAAAAGGACTTAAATAATAAAAAAGATTAAAAATAGGTTTATCCATTTCTAATAGGCGATAGGGTGTTTCGTTAGGTTTGTCGCTTTACGGTCCTTTTGTGCACACTTTGGGCTAAACTGACCGGGACCTACAGTTTAATAAGGATTCCGAACCACTCACAAATATCCATGCTACCGCCAGAATTTGAACCTGAAGCCTGTGGTACCAAAGGCCAGAGTGCTAGCCAATTGGCTACCAAACTGGCTTGACAGCAGCGAGAAACGCAAATGTAAAGGGTGTGGATGCTATTAGGTGTCTGGCAATCACAGCGAAAAGAAATCAAAAAACAAATCATTGACAGTACTTTAGAGATTTCAGAGCGTGGTAAATAAAAAATCAGAAAGAACTAATTAACAGAAACGTTAAGTCAACGATTAATTATAGAGAAGTCAAGAAGTTATTGTTATAAGAAAGTATGAAAATGGTAGGTTATTAGCTATAAGTGCAATAACTGAATCTATTAATTGTAGGTTAGGAAGTCAAGAACAGCAAAACGATTACTATTAAATATTTATAGTAAAAATCATTTTTTGAAAAACTCAAATGGGGATATAAATATTTCTTACCTCATATAATTGCAGTGTGTTTGATGAAGATCTATTTTATTACCCCATCCATCCATTTTGCTCGCAAAAGTAACCCTTCGATGCCACTGTGACTGCGCAGTATCGCTGACTTACCCGTATTCCGTGAAGAGTATAATTTAACACGGAGCTAACTGCGGTTAATAATACGAATTGGAGGTCGCTTCAATGTGATGAATGCCTTGGAAACGAACTATTAGATGCGATGCAGCATTATGTCTGAATTCTCACCCGGCGTCATTTATTACAACAATGATAATTAGCGGTGCCATTCGAAAATGTTAAAATTAGCGTCATCGAAGATTGCAGTTGCATTGTCAGTGCACTTCCATTTTGAGGACGTCGAAATGATAAACATCACATTCAGAGCTGGTTTGTAGGGAATTAATTAAATGAAACGTTATAAAATGTATCCGTTTGTTATGTCTGTGAATTTTGATTTACGTGGCGGTGAATAATGAAAGGAGGTTTTATGTTTTCAATTGTGTTTGTCTTTTAATAAAAAGGTTTATAATATATTATACGTAGTTGTTTAAATTAATAAAAAGAATTTGTATTGACTGTTAATGGCACCAACTCTTTTGCTTTTTATATTGTCTTTTAATAAAAATATTTATAATACAATATATGCCGTTGTTTAAATTAATAAAATTATTTATATTTGTATTGTATTGTAATTCATTGTAATTTATATTTATATTATTTTATTTTTATATCGTAATTTATTTTGTATTGTAATTTGTAACAATTTGTTATGACATCAACTGTTTTGCCTTTTATATTTCTTTTTAATAAAATTTTTATGACATATTATACGCAGTTGTAAATTAATAAAATAATTTGTAAAATGACAATCTGTATTGATTGCTAATGTATTGATTAATCTGTATTGATTGCTACAATTGTTTGGCCTTTTATGTTGTCTTTAATAAAAATGCTTATAATACATTATATGTAGTTGTTGAAATTAATAAAACAATTTGTATTGACTATTAATAACATCAACTATCTTGTCTTTTATATTGGTCAATTTCTTATCGACCCCTAATAGAAATACGATAATATTTTATCTGAAAAACACTTTCTCTATTAAATTATATCCCAAATGAAATTGAATGTTTTAGAAACAATGGAACCTTAATTCCAAACAATCTTAAAAATGTTAATCTATATAATCAATCATCTGAAAATTATAAATTGAATATTTAGACATTAATAAATTGAAATATTAGAACATGATTACAATACTTAATTCTACTTATATTTCAAAAGGAGTTAAATTTTTAACAGAGACATTTACATTTCACTTTTATATCTGAAAGGGTTAAATTTCTTGATCGACCCCTGGTAAGGAATAGGCTGATGTTATATCATCGAAACCCTTTCTCTTATTACACTATATCACAAATGAAATTGAATATTTTTCGAAACAATCGAACCTTAATTCAAAACAATCTTAATGATGCTAATCTAAATTAGTAAATGGTTTAATTTGGTTTGTCGCTCTATGATCTGTTTTTACACTTTGGGGCTAATTAGACTAGGAGTTTAACGTGGATTCCAACAACTCACAAACATCCATGCCAACGCCAGGATTGAATTCGAAGCCCGTGGTGTCAAAGGCCAGACGCTGGGCCAATTGACCATCAGGCCGCACGTCTTGTGGTGTGAGTAAATGGGCATATGGAATCTCTACCTCCCTTTGGGGCTGCTTATTTATTTATTTTTTAAACTTATGCTA